>JAXQQM020085886.1:0-283722 GCA_034641835.2 Pinus albicaulis
ACTAATCATACCTCGTCCAATAGAACATCTTGATTTTGATCTTTTGGGAGAACTGAAAAATTTGTGTATAAAAATCCCACTCCTCGAAGCTATCCAAGATATTCCCATTTATGCAAATACCATCAAAGAACTATGTATAAGAAATCCAAAGAGGAGAACAACAACTAACCCAACCATCCAAGTAGTCGGCACTCTATCTGACTTACTATCAGGAAGAGAAGCACCTGTAAAGTATGAGGACCTAGGAAATCCTATAGTTATGGTGAAAATCAATGGAAAATTATTTCCAAATGCTTTAGTTGATTTGGGAGCTGCAATCAATATCCTAACAACATCCACTTGGCATTACATCATTAGATCCAACAACAACCTTTTTGGAATTGGCTGCTCGATCGGTAGTCAAGCCAGAAGGCACACTACATGATGTAATGGTATCTATAGACTCCTGGGAATACCCTACTGACTTCCTGATTATTAACCCCAAAAACCGGCTAGATGGACACCCTTTAATCTTAGGTAGACCTTGGTTGGTAACTACTAATGCTTACATTGGCTTTCGACAAGGCAACATGACTATAACTAGAGGAAGTTATGTCAAGAATTTAACCTTATACCCTCCAACCCAGCCAAGCTTAATTGATAATAAAAAATAAAAAATAAAATCCTGTATCACACCTCATCAAAAAATTTAGATCACCATTAACCATAGAATATGCCCTCGAATTTAAAGACCAAATAGAGGATAACATCATTAACAGTTTCATTAACCAACCAAAAACCAGATTCCATTTGCAATGCCACATGATCAAGGCAGAATTTGATCATGAAGAAGAAGAAAATCCCCTGAAAAACATTCAAGATCAATTAATACCTACCAGTTATGTTTATAATAGAAAAACTATAGAAATTGAACTAGGACAAACCCTGAACATTAACAAAAATCTGATTGTTGAAAAAGAAGAGAAGATGGTCCAACTACTAAAAAAATATAATGGAGCCTTTGCATGGGATTACCCAGACATGAAAGAAATTGATCCCCAGTTATGTAAACACCAGATTTATACAGAAAAAGATGCTATACCCATTCGCCAACATCAACGAATATTAAACCCTCATCTTAAGCATATTGTGAAAGCTGAATTATAAAAACTTTTGGATGTAAACTTTATTTATCCAATATCTGATAGCAAGTGGGTCTCTCCACTAGTAGTGGTGCCAAAGAAGATTTGAGAGTGGAGGATATGTGTAGACTACAGAAAACTAAACAAAGCAACATAGAAAGACCACTTTCCCCTTCCTTTTATTGATTAGGTATTAGATACATTAGCAAGAAAGAAATTATTTTCTTTCTTAGATGGCTTCGGTGGATACAATCAGATTCAGATTTCCCCTGAAGACCAAGATAAGACTAATTTTACCTGTCCTTAGGGGACATTTTCTTATAGAGTTTTACCCTTTAGTCTATGCAATTCCCCTGCCACATTTTAGAGGGCCATTCTCAGCATCTTTTAAGATTTAATAAATGAAGGGATCGAAGTATATATGGATGATTTCACACCTTATGGAGATGATTTTGAGCCAGCATTAGAAACATTGGAAAAGGTGCTGCAAAGATGTATTACCACCAGGATCTTCTTAAGCCATGAGAAGTGTCACATGATGAAGATTAAGGGACTCATCTTAGGTCATTATATCTCAGCAGCCGAAATACAGGTAGATCCAGCTAAAATTCAGATAACTTTTTTTAATACCTACTCCTACCACACAAATAGAGGTACGTAGATTTCTAGGATTTTTTGGTTATTATAGAAGATTCATAGAGCATTATTCTCAAATAGCTGCACCTTTATATGCACTAACAGGGAATGTTGATTTTATTTGGACTGATAAATGTGATCATGCTTTTGAGGATCTGAAAAAGCTTCTATCAATAGCCCCAGTACTAAGGGGCCCAAATTGGGATTTTCCATTCCAAATTTCATCTGATGCCTCAGACACAGCTATTGGAGCAGTCCTTGGGTAGGAAGAAAATAAAAAACCATTTGCAATTTATTATATTAGCAATAATCTATCTCCTACTGAATTAAACTATACTGTGACTGAGAAAGAATTTTTAGCTGTAATACATGCTGTAAATAAATTTAGACATTATATAACTGGGTATCCTGTAGTTTTATATACAGATCACTCTGCCATAAAATTTTTAGCAAATAAACCTATTACAAATTGTAGAGTAAGAAGATGGTTGATTCTATTGCAGGAATTTGACATCACAATTAAGGACCGACCTAGAAAAGAGAATCCTGTAGCTGATTTTCTCTCACTAATTCTGAAAACAACGGACACAGCAGCAGTCGAAGATCAGTTTCCAGATGAACATTTTTTTCCCGTTACTGCAAAAATCCCATGGTATCCTGATGTTGCAAATTATGTAGAAGTAGGTCAGTTACCTAGGCATCTAACGCCCAATGAACGAAAACAGATAGTACACCGTAGTACCCGATTCTCTTGGATTTGGGGATACCTATTTCACACAGGAGCAGATATGGAAATCAGAAGATGCATCTGAGAAGATGAAATATTTTACATCCTGAAAGCATGCCACGATGGGCCATGTGGCAGACATTTCATAGATTGCAGTACTAGTAACAAGGTTTTACAAACAAGCTATTATTGGCCTACAAATTTCAAAGATGCTAAAAGTTTTGTACAAGCTTGTGATAGTTTCCAAAGGGTGGGACACCATGGACAGTCCGAGGAAATGCCTTTGAATCCATAGTTATTAATCGAGCCATTTCAGTGTTGGGCGCTCTATTTTTTTGGTCCTATTAACCCAACATCAAAGCAGAAAACATACATACTAGTTGCAACAGAGTATGTTACTAAATGGGTTGAAGTAGAGGCACTTCCAAGAGATACATAGGACTCTGTAATACAGTTCCTTTTCCAAATATTTGTGGGATATGGCCTCCCAAGGGATATAATTATAGATGGAGGACCGCAATTTGTAGGTAATAAAATCGCTGCAACATTAAAAAATTACCACATTCAGCACAAAATTACAACCCCATACCACCCACATGCAAATGGCCAAGTAGAGAGCACGAATAAGGTGATAGAAGCAATACTTACAAAAACAATTGCATCACATAGACACGATTGGGCTTCAATATTTTCGGAAGCCTTGTGGGCATACCGAACAACATGGAGAAATACCACTGGGTATTCACCATATCAGTTGGTATTTGGAAAAGAACCCATCTTTCCAATAGAACTTGAAATTCAAACATTAAGAACAACCCAGCAAGTGGGTTTGAATTTAAATGAGGCCCAGGTCAGTAGATTACAACAAATCAATGAGCTAGATGAAATTAGGCTCTCCGCCCTCTAGCACACTGCATTAATTCAACAACAGAGAGAAAAATGGCACGATGCCCTCATTAAAAAGAAAATCTTTCAAGAAGGAAATTGGGCACTCCTATATGACTCCAGGTTTTAGGATTTCCCTGGAGAACTCTAGACACGATGGCTTGGACCTTATGAGATACAAAAAGTGCATGACAATGGCACCATTATGTTAACTACCATTGATGGATCTGGACATTCTTTCAAAGAAAACGGTCATCGAGTACGACTTTACCACAAACCACTTAATTGGGAATCGTTTTACCAACAATTACGGGGAGATTCTACTATGTAGATTCTTGCTGAGGAAGATAAATCCTCCTGAGCATTCACTCACTGAACAATTCCTTTATTTTTTAACTTTGTACATAAGATTTTATTTTAATTTTTTCTTGTATGAACTGTTTTTGTACAGACTTTATTTTTCGTGTTGTTCCTTTTCAGGAACAGTTGTTGTTCCTCTTAAGGAACAACAGTCATTCCTCTTAAAAGGAACAACAATCTTGTGTGCCTTTACTTTTCGTGTTGTTCCTCTTTAGGAATAGATATTGTCCCTCTTAAGGAACAACAGTCATTCCTCTTAAAATAAAAAACAGTCTTGTGTGTCTTTATTTTTCGTGTTGTTCCTCTTAAGGAACAGCTGCTGTTCCTCTTAAGGAACAACAACCATTCATCTTAAGGAACAACACGTCTGCGTGATGATCTTTTTGTTGTTCCTTTTAAAAGGAACAACATTTCTACCGATTATTTTTGTTGTTCCTTTTCAAAGCAACAACATTTCCACCAATTATTTTTGTTGTTCCTTTTCAAAGGAACAACATTTCTGCCAATTATTTTTGTTGTTCCTTTTCAAAGGAACAACATTTCTGCCGATTATTTTTGTTGTTCCTTTTCAAAGGAACAACATTTCCACCGATTATTTTTGCTGTTCTTTTTAAAAGGAACAACATTTCCACATATTATTTTTGCCATTCCTTTTAAAAGGAACAGCCCTTTCGCCGTCATTTTTCACTTTCTGCTATTCCTTTTAAGGAACAGCACTTCCGATTTGGAGTGTTTTTTTAGGCTGTTCCGCTAAAGGATCAACATTTCTTGTTTCTTTTATTTGTTGTTCCACTTAAGGAACAGATGTTGATCCTCTTAAAGGAACATCAGCTTGTGTGTTTTTTATCTTTTTGTTGTTCCTCTTAAAGGAACCGCAGTTTTGTGTGCATATGTTATTTTTTCTGTTCCTCTTAAGGAACATCAATTGTTCCGTCTAAGGAACAACACTTTTTGAGTGCATTTTTTATTTTTCTTAGAACAACGTTTTGAGAATTTTTGTGAATTATTCATGATCCTTTTAAGGCAAACATACAAATTTATGTAAGGACACAAAAATTAGAGGTTATTGGAATCAGCATATCAAAGAGAAATTGTAATCTTTAAAGAAATTTCTTTGTATTGATAAGAAAAAAGGAAAGGACACAACTATCTATATCACTTTGTTCTCTTTATTTTCACAAAAACTAATTTGATTGATCATTTTTATCATGTTAGTTCTTCCCTAATCCTCATAATTCTCTTTTAATTTCCTTATTGAATAAGAATAAGGGCATACTTTCCTCTATTGAGATGTTCAGACTTCTTGTACCATCCCCACTCTTAAGGAGTGTTGAGCCACCATTTATACATAAATATGCAAGTGCTATATAAAAATAAAAGAAAAAATATATATCTATATGATTACTAACAATTCTATGATATGTCAGATGGAGGATAGGCGGTTTCATCAAGAGCCAACCTACCATGATCATAAGGAAGCAGTGAAGTGGCATTCTCATTATGGCCACCACACCAAGGATATGATCAATGGGCAACTTAGAAAAATAAAAAGTCCTTGGAACAGGAGGTCTCATTACGAGCCGGCCTGCCCACCTTTCACTCCTTCCTGGTGAATGGCATTGTGATTCATCTAGTTCCCATGCCAGCACAATGGTCTCCATCATGACATCATAAAGCACTTTCCTAGGCATATATAAAGAATTATGGTTCCAAGGGCAACAGAGCTCTACCGATGGTATTAGAGTCATATTTTTACAAATCAATAGCAATTATAAACCCTTTTCTTATATATTTATCTTAATTTAAAATGAGATTATGCTCCTAAACCCCTTTGTTGAACCTCTTATACATGAAATATTGTTTATAAATCAGTCATAATGGTTTAACTGGATAATGACCGTATAAGTACTTGTATTTCTGTCAGCTGTCCCTTTTCCTAAATTCAAATCATTACATAGCATTTCCATATCTATTCCTGATTTCATAATATGCCTCGATTTCAGTAATTCAATAATTTTTTATCATGTCATGAATATGTATGACTTCTATCCATTTCACTTCTCCTCGATTTTCCAATCAAGGGTGACCTATCATCTTCCAGGGGGATGCAGGTGACTTCCAAAATACTCCCGCATACGGGTTAATTCCCTATTTTTATCAGATCCCGGAAATAGCAAGTTTAACGGTATTTTCCGATATGCACGGGGTGTTGTTCCATTACCATTTCTGTGTATTATTGTGAAACATTAACAGTGTGCAGGGCTTAGATGAAATGGGAGGGTGAGCAGTACGTAGTGAACCTCAAGTATTAACAGTTTCCAATGCTGCACTAGAAATTTTGGAGAGAGCAAGGTGGATTACCTACCTTACACGACTGCATCAACCCCATGAAACTGTGGCCATTGAATTTTTGCAGAACTTGCAGGAAGACCATTCCATAGTAAGAGGGAGGAAAATAATAGTGACAGATGCAATAATTGTTGAGGTGTCCAGTCTACCAGTGGTTGGACCCTTATGGACCCATAAAAAATTGAGACTTCAAGAGGCCATGAACATCTTTCAGGACGAAGGACAAACCCTGACCGTTAAAGAAAAAGGAGTCCAACCAGCAACTCTGGGAGAACCATGGGAAGAACTGGCTAGAGTAGTGCAAAGCTACATTACATGTGATAGAAGAAAGGATGTGGTAATACCACGCCACCTCAAATTATTAGCAGTACTAAAACAGAAATGTGTTGTGAATTTTCCTGCATATTTAAATTTTTTACTACATGACGCTGCTCGGAGCATAAGGAAATCCCATCATACAAGGATGGTAGTAAGCCACCATTTTTTAATTCGATTAATAGTTAGTTACAGTCTTTCTTAGCAGCAGACTAGTTGGGAAGAATTGTTATTTTCGATAGACAGAGGAACAACCTTACCTGCCCCAAAACGAAAAAGAACTACCAGCACAACAAACATAACTCTAAAACACATACAGTCCTCCAGATTAAGAAGAAGCAGGGGAATGTTTGGAAGACTCCAGAGTAGTAGCAATCAACCCTTAGAATTACCTAGTTCTGGAGATGAGCAACCCCCGCAACTAGAAGGACGAGAAAATCAGGAAGAGGATGAAGCTAACCAAAATAGTGAAGAAGAAAGAGAGGAATCAGAACCTCCCATAACCTCCAGCACAAGTCCACCACAGAGTCCATTGCAGGAGGATGAATTGGCCCAAATTTTGGCCAATATGTGTGAGTATATGAAACCCAAAGTCCGGTCAACCTCAATATCGAGGCAGAGCAATCACAGGAACATTTTGTCCACAACAAGGATACATCTGAGGAAATGAATGATGAAGAGGAGGCAGAAGAAGAAGCCCCTCAGGAAATAGTAGACCAAACTAGGGTTTCCTCCCCTGAGGAACCTAGTCAGCATAACGTAAACACTGAAGAAGTGTTCCAAATAGATAATATGGAAATGAACCAGGGTGAGGGCATGGTCCTTGAAGAAGAAAACCTAGCTGATCAGCCAAGTCCAGAAAAGGAAATAATTGTTCCTCCCAAGAAGAAGAAGCAGAAGACAAATGAAATTGCACGGCTGCGGAAGGAACATCAAAAATTGTTGAATTTAGTAAAACAAATCAGACAGAAGATAAGGGTTCTGAAAAGGGGGGAAATATCTAAAAGAACCCCGAAAATGGGGGATGCAGCCATCCAAATAGAACCCCATAATACAAGGGCCATGGAAACTCAAACCGAGCCCATATTCATTCAAGATAGTAAGGAATAGCATGTAGTTGTCATGGACGCAGTTGCCCAAACTCAAAATGCACAAGTCTATAATAAAGACATTCAGACCGAGGCACTTTCCTCTAGTAGTAGGGCCAACTAGACATTTTGAAATAGAGAGACACAGACTGTAGGAACTCGATCTTGTGATAAGAAAACTCAGGCAGATCTTCAACCCAAAATTTTTTTGTTAAACGATGACCCTGGTGTAGCAAAGCTCCGAGAGGATCTAGCACAGGCTTAACGGGCTAGAGAAAGGCTCGAAGAAGAGATTGTTTCTAAGAATAAATACCAAGAGTTACAACAGCAATTAAGTAACATCAATGCATCAGAGACAGAAGCCTTCAATAAATGTTGGAAGGCAGAAGAAAAATTTGAAGAGGTAAGGAATAGACCACAAATAGTTAGGAATCAAATGGATACTCTCTGTTCTCTATATACAGATGTTATAGCATGTAGGTCCCTTGCCAAAAATTATGCTTTGTTTTTTATAGAAATATATTTGCAGTTAAAAATTAACGTTGTTAAGGCAGGAGAACCTATAGAATTAAAAACTGTAGATGATTTCATAAACTGCTGCAAACTCTATGGAGTAAAAGTTCAGCACCTGCTCTGTGAATTTTATTTGCACAATTTTATACTGCCAGAGGAAACGAAGATGAATCTTAGTCCTTTTGTGGGTGATGTCCAATATCAAGCATTCATTTCATTTGCTGTCAACCAGTTAAAATGGCTCAAGGCCTATAACACTTTTCAGAGACAAGAAAATGGGTTAGACCTTTGGGTTATGGGTGAACCGAAACACCCATTACAACTATGGGCTAGGAAGAAAAGCTTAATGACAAAGGAGGGTGTGATCCAAACATTGGGACCCATCCACAAAGCGATTTTCCTGGATGGGGTAGAATATTTTCTGTCCATCATAGACTAGGCCATAGTAGCAGCTAAACTTCGATGGAAAATTTCCAATCAGAATATTCAAGACAGAGAGCCATTCAATTATAATAATTTTGAGTTAGCTACAAACTGCTTGGCTATCTATAGTAACCTCATCTTGAGAGAAGGCCTGTATTGGCTAGGTTGTAGATTTTGAAGCCCTATTATCTTGTATCCTACATCAGATTATAAGGCCAATTATCAATTACCTGAAGGGAAGACCAGGCATATTTTTGAAGCTTTAGCTGCAAATCATGGTTTTAGACAACTTAATGAAAAACCCTTTCCAGCCTATTCTCTAACTTCTTTACATGTAAACTATGGTTTTCATGAGGACATGAAAAAGGGTAAGCAGGGGGGTGTGTTGAGCATTGGAAAAGGTATGAATTTTCCATGTATTTCTTTATCTTTTTCCTTTAATCATAACTCCTTTATATTATAGAATGGTAATATATTAAAGAATTATAATATAATTAAGGAGATTAGTGTTTGTTGCAAACTGATTAAAGTTTGTATTTTTATTATATGCAAAAAATGGATGAAGTGGGAAGCCACCATTCAAGAGGAGAAGACAAAGTAGAAAAAACTATTGTCCCTTCAACAAAAGACCATATCCAGACAAGAAGGTTGAGATCGGAGCACACAGCCAAAGGAAGGAAAATAACAGCGCGACATCAGCGCAAGAAGACAAAATGATAACTAAAGTTAGAAGATAGAGCGAATCCCTCAAGATCTCTCGATCCTGAGGGATTACTGCTCAAAGCTTATATGTATTTCTTGTTTTGTCCAGTGGCTATTATAAAAGGACAACGCTTTTAGAAATCAATATATGTAATATATGATGTCTTCTAATTATTCATAATTCCTGTTGTATTTTCACGATTTCTCATCGACTCTTGTTCATTGAAACAGAGTTCGATTTCTTGTAAACTCTGTTACATATGATTAATACATAATCCGGTTGTCGTTCCATTATTTGATACTGGAGTAGTTCGGCGGTGCTTCACTAGCGGCTAAGGGCCTGACCTTGGTGGATCCACCTCCTATCTATACCATTAATTTCTAATTCCAGTAGTGTGATGGTTTGCTTTAGTTCTCATTTCTTTTAAATCACATTGCTTCACAATTTCCATGTTCTATAGCTTATTGTTTCAATGTTTTATGAGATCGGTTTGTTACATCAATTATGAGTGAATTGCGTTGCTATTCCTTTGCAACATAACAAGATTATTTATTCCTATGTAACTTGTACTATTATGCTTTTCAGATATAAATCTTCATTGTTTAGAGCTTGTTGTTCATTTTCATTATATAGATTTGCTGTTCATTTCCATTCAATTGCTTTGCTGTTCATTTTTGATAACTAGATTTATTGTTTATTCCTTTCCCGTAAGTATTTGGTTTTCTTTAGAACGTTATTGTAGAGAGAATTTTTATTCTATTTCCATTAGCAACAGTATTGATTTGACTCAGTTATCATTTCCAATTAGTTTCCTTATCGTGAAGTGTAAGATCATCAACTGTAAAGGACATTGGCTATTACTGTCTAAGTTCTCAAATTAAAGATCTTGTTCATGCTTGATTTCATTTACATCAGTTGACAAAGGAAAGAGTTATTACTATTGCATCCTTGACTGCTGATTGCCGAGTGAGTGATTGGATTTCAGAGCTTTAAGTTTCATGTCATTGCAATTAGATTTAATTTTCAAGCATCCGTTTACTCTTGCATTTGAAACACTGTACTGCAAATTGGAGAGCATTACTCTTAGATTGAATTGCCGCCTCAAACTGAGTACACTCTTGAAATAAAAAATTGTACCTGGATTGTAATTAGTGTAGGATAAATAGGAGTTAAAAATACACCTTTTATACCTCAACAACCTTGTAGATGCAAATTGGCCCTATCTAGCCAATATTCTCTATCCTTGCTAATATCTATGGCAAGTAGCTCACTTGGACTGAGTTTCTCTTCCAATTCTACTTGTTTTTTCCTTTCTTGGGCTAAAGCCCTCTTCAGCCCAATGGTCTTTGGCTTCTGCCTAGGAAGCTGATCTTCCTCATCCTCACTGTCATAAAAAATGCCCAAGGTCTCATCTAGTAAAGCCTCGGCCTTTCTGGCCTCTTTCTAAGCTCTGATTTCCCTGACCTCACTGATGGTCTGCTTTGTCTTCAATTGCTGATTTTCTAGCTCAAGATAATTGATCACATTCTTTTCTCTAACAAGATTATCTTGGAGCTCACTAATCTTGGCATCCTTTCTCTTGATCAACATATTGGTGATTCTCTCCTAATCCTCATCCTCAAGTTCAATCAGCTAAAACTCTTATTCAGTTTCATGTCTATCCTCCTCTTCAACAATGACCTACTTTGTAACATTTTCCTTGCCTTTATCAACCTGATTTGCTGATGAAGAAAACATGGACCCTCTCACCTCAAGTGGACCAAACACACTCCATTGGGCTCTATGTAGGTCAAAGGAAAAGGCTTAATATCATGCATTTCAGTTCCAGTTGTCTCAATGTCTCTTTCACTGCTTGAGGCTCTGGTATCATGAGATGATGGTGAAGGATTGTGAAAAGGTGATGAGGGAGGATCATCATGAGGTGACTATATGTGAGTGGATGGTGATGTATGAACAATGAGATGTGATTGAGAACTGGATATGGTAGGATGAGAAGATGAAGGAATATCTTGCTGATGATGTCCAGGTGGAGTAGTGAAAACCTCATTGGAAATGAAGGTATCCCATGGAATTTTTTTCTGTTGTATTTGATGCATGAACACCATCCTGATGAGTGAATGATGAAATAGGCTCTTCATTTTCTGATTGTAATCTCTCTTTTTCACAATGTAGGCCATTTTTTCAATGCTACAAAAAATTTAGTATGGTATATGCAGCATCCTAACTCTAGTGAAATGTATAAGAAGACGGATGTGGTATGAGTAGAGGCGGGAAGACCTCCCCTCATAAGTAAAATACTTCATTATTATTCTCATCATGGGTGCATATCTATCAAGAATATGAGAAAAACGGAAGATGGACTTGTGGTTATCTTTATACCTAGGTTTTAGGTATGGTTCAAAATAACTCCTTTCTAGGTTTGCTTGCTTGATCCACTTCTCTCCCACACTAGGTATCCCTGTAGCAGAAGCAATGGAATCAATGGACATCTCAAATGTAACCTTGAAAATATTGAACATTTTTTCATGTAGGTCGATGATGAAAAATCTTGTCAGATCAGGGTGATTTTGGACTTGTTGCACCTTCTCACAAAACTCAAATCAGCCCACATGTTTAAAACAAGATACAGTGAGAGGAGAGGCCATAAGATCCCTTGTATTGAGGGGTTCAAATATGTTTATCTTCCCTCCCTTGTGATCATGTCTCATTGGAATTTGTGCCTCAACACCACTTCCATTGTCTCCTTCCTCTGACACTTTTAAAACTATGTTTTTTGAAACCCTAGAGTGTAGGTGAAATGAATGAGGGGAAGGAATGAAATGAAAACTTTGCAAATGAAGGGAATGAGTGAATATGTATAGGCATCGGAAATGAGTGAGGGGAAAAATAATTCAATGAAAACCCTCAAGCAATGTAGTTACCTTGGTTTATAACTAATTTTCTTCAAGGAGGATGAAATAGGAATGAAACATTGATTTCAAGATAAAACTTAGGGTCTTCTTAGGGTTGTACTTCCACTCAATTAAAAGTGATAAAAATAGGTTTAAAGTGGGTTATGGCATGCACTTACCACTTATCAATGCTTTGGAGTACCTTGGAGGAAATTTGAAACCAATTTGAAGTGATTTGAATGGCCAAAAGACTTATAAACCCTCTTTTTCTGAGCACGCAGCACCAATGGATGAGGGCACAATGTCAGTCTTTGAGCGTGCAACGCCTTCAAAAATTAGCATAGGGTATTTTCTGGCAAGAGCGCGGTGCTTTGAAAAGGGCACAATGCAAGCTCCTAGGTGCACAGCGTGTTTAGAGTTTGCATGGAGGAAAACTAGCAACGGTGCAACGCCAACTCCCAAGCGCGTAGCGCCAAGAAGATTTTCCCGAACTCACTTAGAAAACCCACAAATTATTCTCTTCTTGAAACTTATAATGCTTTGCAAGGAAAAAATGGATTTTCTGAAATGAGGTTAGTGGGATTTATAGGAAAATGGAGTTTTGATTTAACTTTGAAAACCCACTTTCTAATGTTTAAAATCTTTTTCTTTTTCTCACCGATATTCTTTAACACTTTTGCCTTTCAATTGTTGAAGTCAAGAAGTTGACTTTTCTTTTTCTCATTAGGGCATGACAAGTTCATTTTGACAAGTTTGGGACTTAATCACATAGTAGCATCTTCAAAATATTCTATAGTTTCTACCATGAAGTTCAACTCATCTTTTCCACTTTCTTTGACCACCTTTTTCACAACCCTCAGTGTCTGCAGTTCTTTTACAACAATCATTAGTATTTTCTTCTAAGTTATCTATAGCCCTTCCAAGTTTAATCATTTCTGTCCAGTTCACCTTACCCTTTCCATATTTCATCAATATTTTCTGATAGAATTTCTTCATGCTTGGCCTTGTGTGCTTCCTCCATGTCATTTTCTGCAAGTGATCCCTACTTTGGCACTGAAATGGACTAACCAGTTCATAACCCTAGTCATGTTCAAGACCAAGTTGTTCCCCTTTCCTTTGCTGACATTTTTTTCATTCAGGAGTAGACAATCTACATCATCAGTACTTTCTTCTGATAAATCTTCCAACACTTCTGCAGAAGTGCCAAACTTTGTCCATTTTTCTCACTTGCAGACTCTAAACTGGAAGATGATCCTCTTTGGAAATTTTATGTCCTTCTTGAATAACCATGTATTGAAATTTCTATTACGTCTGAACCAGATTCTAGTAAAGGAAAATAAGTGCCTAAAATATCCAAGGATAACCTTAAAAAATGTAAAAACTGTAATGACCCAATGGGAGTACCCTTTGACCTGATTTTGACATAAATTTGACTTGGAGATTTTCAAGTTAAAACTGAGTATTTTTATATATTATTATGCCCAAAGGGACATGGGAATGAGTTAGCAACAGGAAACACCAGAGGGAGGGTGGAATTTATTAACAAGAAAAAATAAGACAATGAACTCTTAGGTAGGAAAGAAAGATGAAAATGAGAAGTATAAGCCCATAAGGAGTCTTTTAAGAGCAACAAGGTGACTTTGAGAAGACCAACTGAGGAATAGTGAAAATAGGTTTATAAGGATAATGAAGGTAGTGAGATTTCTAAAACTCAATATATTCAAGGAATATTGTTTTCAGAAAACTATAATCATCCTATAATCATGCAAAGATAGTGAAAAATACTAACGACTAACAATGGCTCCACTTGGGGAGGGTAGCTCCTTTGGGAGGTGTCAAGAACCTCAGAATTCAGATCTCTGGAAATTGTAAATCAGTGCCTCACTTGTACTTGGCAGATTTCCTCCTTCTTCAATTGCTGATTTGCTCTTGTTCTTTGAAGCTGTGATCTTACACTATGAAAAACATGATTTCTTCAATATCAACCCTACCTACCCATCATACTTTTCCTAACATTTTATCTTTATTTGGGTGCATTTGGATTGGAAAACCCTGAAAATCATATTTTATTTTGAAAGCACAAACTATCTACTTCTATCGTTATATCATTCAAAGGTTTAGATTAGACTGATTAGCTTTTTTATTCTCTATCTAATCTACTTATCCATCAAGGTTAAACAGTTTGACATATTTTCATTCTCTAATCTACTAACATAAAATTTAAAACATGACAAATCATGGTTGAGCAGTTTGATTTGTCATGAGCTATGGCATTTTGGATAACTTGCACACATATTTTATTTTTGCACAAGTAAAATAGAAACTTGAGGGCTATAATTTGAAACTTGTCACTCATCCCTTTCTCTTTTCTTTGGTTCAAGTTTGAGCTTTGGGAACTAGTATCTTTCCTAACCTAGTCTACTGATGAGACAAGTTTAAATGGTTTGGAAAATAATAATTTTCTAACTTATCAGCAGAAATTTAAAACATGTTAAATCATGGTTAGGCTATATGACTGAACAAGACTTTCCTTTCTCAAAGTAGTGGCATTTGGGCTTGCACACTTTTAGAAACATTCTTTTTTGGTATGGAGCTTTACCTCTTCTTTTTATCAGCCCTCTTTTCTTCTTCTTCTTTTTTGTTTTTTTGTTTCATTTTTCTGATCTTTTATTCAAGCAGTGTTATGTACAATGAATAAAGCTTCAAACTAAGAGCTTAAACAAAAATAGTGCTTGAGCATCTTTCCATTGACAGGACCTCCAAATAACTCTGTTCCATCCATTTCTTGTAGAAAGAAGGCATTGTTACCTCTTTCTGAATGGATAATGTATGGAACTTTCCACAGATTTTCAAATTTTCCTTGATTTCTTTTGTCCTCTCTTATTGAATCCCACTTCATCACTTTGTCTCCAATCTGGAAATCATTTTCCTTGGTCCTCTTATCAAATATTTTCTTAATATTCTCTTGCACTGCGTGTGTTTTGTTGTATACTTCTTCTGTTGATTGCTGCAATTGAATGGTATGGTTCAGCCTTCTTTATACATGATTCTCCTCTGATTGTACCTCTTGAACAAGCGTCATCATTGGGACTCCCAAGGATGTTGGAAAAACTGCATCCATGCCATACACTAGTTGATAGGGAGACATATTAATTGATTTCTTGTTTGTTAATCTATCTTCCAATAGTGCATGCACTAATTTGCTGTGCCATGAATTTTTGTTCTCTTCCAACAATTTCTTGATGATATTTACCAAAATTTTGTTAGAGGACTCAGCCAACCCATTACCTTAAGGGTAATAAGCTGTAGAATTTCATAATGTAATGTGATACTTATGGAAAAAGTCTACCATTATCCTGGACATAAATGCAACAACATTATCAGTGATGATTTTTCTTGGACAACCAAATATAGAAAAGATGTGATTTTCAAGGAATTTTATGATTACTAAGTCAGTGGTAGTCCTTGAAGGGATGGCTTCTATCCATTTGATGAAATAGTCAGTTGCAGTGAGGATCCATTTTTGTTGGGTAGAGGAGGCATGGTGGATTTCTCCAATGAAATCTAGACCCCATTTTTTAAAAGGATTTTCAACACTGATAGGTTGTAAAGGAAAAGGAAATATTTTTCTCTTTCCCTCGATGATTTGGCATCTATGGCAAGTCACTACTAGCTTGTGGATATCAGGGAAAATAGTGTGCCAATAGAAACCATCTCTAAGGATTTTGTTGGAAGTGGTTTTCCAATAGATATGACCTCCACATTCTCCCTCATGAAACTCATTCATGATTCTATCTACATCTTCTTGAAGTAAAAATTTAAGCAAGATACCAACATAATTTTTCAATTATAATGCTTTATCTAGAATGAAAAAAATTACAACTTTTAGTTTCAAGAATCTAGCCTTTGTTTTGGACAAACCAGGAGGAGCATTCAAATTTAAAATCACATGTAATATATACACATACCAGAGTGATTTAAGAAATGCTTCTTCCATAGGTGGAGTCACTAGCTCCTCTTGTTCATTCAAGGAATTTGTCATGTTTATGTACAATTCTTGAAAGTTTTCTTCAAGCATCAGTTTGGCAAGTCCTTACCCTTTGATTATCTTGGTGGGCTTGATTTCTAGATCATAATCTAAGATGGCAGCGATCCACTTACCTCTTTTATGATCAGAATCCTGAGTTAGTATGTCCTTAACAACTACATGAAGAATAAAAGAAATGACATGTGAATGAAAGATGTAAACTCTGAAATCTTTTAAGGCTTTGATTAAGGCAAAAGCGTGTTTTTCCATGATGTTATATTTTAGAGGTGCATCTCTTAATTCCTTGTTGAAGAAATCTATGGGTTGTTCTTGTCCCATTATGTTCTTTTGTAGTAATATTTTAGCAATGGTGTGTTTTAATGAAAATGAGAAGATGAAGAAGTCCTTGGTAAAGTCAGGGCTGATTAGAACTAGTGTTTGGGTAAGTGGTTATTTTACCAGTTCAAAGGATTTCTTTTCTTCTATGGTCCATTTGACTCCTATATCTCTTTTCATCATGTTTTTAATGTTTCTTAGGAGTTTTGCAAGGTTTGGTATGAACCTTCTTAAGAAGTTGATCTTTCTAATGAAAGATTGCAGTTTTTTGATGTTTCTAGGGTGATTGATCTGCAATATTCCCTCAATCCTTTTTAGGTCTATCTTAATCCCTCCTTAAGATATGACGTGGCCTATAAGTTTTCCTTCTTGAAGACCAAACAGATTTTTCTTGGGATTCAAATATAATCCATACTTTCTACACTTTTCAAAGATGTTTCTTGAGTGATCTAGGTGTTCTTCATCAGTTTTTGGAGTAAACAATAATGTCATCAAGGTATAACACAATGAATTAACCTATTTCTTCAGATAAAGCAATGTCCATGGCTCTTTGAAAAGTGGCCCCAGCATTCATTAACCCAAAATGAATTTTGACATACGTGAAGGTGCCCCAAGGTGTAGTGAAGGCATTTTTATGCTGATCATTTGGATGTACTAGCACTTGATTATACCCTGAAAAACCATCAAGAAAATATATTCTTTTGGAGCCAAATACCCTTTGCAGTATATGACCCATATTAAGTAAAGAGTAATTATCTCTTAGGGATGCCTTGTTTAAATTTTTGAAGTCTATGCATAGCCTAATTTCCCCTGTTTTCTTCCTCACTGACACAAGGTTTGAGACCCATTCCAAGTACCTGAGTGGGACTATTATTCCAACATTATACATATTTTTAATTTCTTTCTCAACTAGAGGCATTAGGACAGGTTTTATGCTACGCAATTTCTGCTTAAATGGTTTTTAGTTTTCCTTGAGAGGGATCTTATGTTGAATTATGCTTGTATCATAGGACTGTCAGAGTCACACAGGGAAAAAACAATTAAACACACACACAAAAATCAAACACGAATACATTTATTAATGTGGTTCACCCAACCAATCTGGGCTACATCCACCAAACATAGGTATCGACAATCTTATTCATCAATAGGAGATTACAACAGCAGATTTGTAAATTTGCATTTCCTCTTCCACACACCTCACATCTCATCTTTTTTTCCTCTACAGGCTTACAATATATAGAAGAGAGAAGAAACTGAATACTTAATTCTATCACACCAAACTAGGATAGAATATCTCCACTTGCTGATTTGATGCCATTATTTATGGAACAAACCCATTGTTGGAATTATCTATGAGATTTTCTCCAAATTAACATACAAAAATATCAACAATCTCCACCTTGACAAAAATTAGCCTGATACCTCATTCCTTTATTATTTTTATTTTATTTGCAAGCCAGGAGAATCCAGACACCATCGTAACTTCTCTAATAAAACTGGTTTTGTGAACATGTTTTCACAGTTTTCCTTTGTATGCACTCTTTCAAGAGAGACTTCCCGTTCAGTGATAACATGTCTTACAAAATGGTACTTTATAGGTATATTCTTTGATTTACTATGATAGGCTAGATTTTTAGCCAAGTGAATTGCACTTTGACTATCACAAAATAACTTAATGTTGTCTTGCAACCTACCAAACTCACCAAACAAACCTTTCAACCAAACTGCTTCTTTGCAAGCATGTGAAGCAGCTATGTATTCTGCTTCTGTAGTGGATAAAGCAACAATGTTTTGTAGCTTTGACGTCCAACTAATAGCTCCACCTGCAAGAGTAAAGACATATCCTAAAGTTGATCTTCTCTTATCCAAATCACCTGCAAAATCAGAATCAACATATCCACAAACAAATTCACTACTTCTGTCATAAGTGATACAATAATCACTTGTGCCTCTCAGATATCGAAGCATCCATTTCACTGCTGACCAGTGTTCTTTCCCTGGATTTTCCATATAGAAGCTGACAACCCCAACTGCATGTGAAATATCTGGTCGATTACAAACCATCACATACATCAAAGTTCCTACTGCATTAGCATAACGTATTCAAGAAATATATTCCTTTTCTTCATATGTATTAGGACATAAACTTGAAGAAAGCTTAAAATGGGAAGCTAAAGGGACTGAAACTGGCTTCACAATGTTCATACCAAACCTTAAGAGTATTTTCTCAATATACTTCTCTTGTGATAACCACAGCTTATCATTGCTTCTGTCTCTAAAAATCTCCATGTGCAAAATCTGTCTTGCTACTCCTAGATCTTTCATATCAAACGTCCTAGCCATCTGAGCCTTTAACCTGTTGATCTCACTTATGCTTTTTCTTGCTAAAATCATATCGTCAACATACAACACTAAGATAATAAATATGCCATTACTTAATTTCATAAAGTAAATACAATGATCATATTCACTTCTTATATAACTTTGGTTCATCATGAAAGAATCAAATTTCTTGTACCATTGTCAAGGCGACTGCTTCAGACCATACAATGATTTCTTGAGCCTGCAAACAAATTTCTTGTTACGATTTTGAACAAACCCTTCAGGTTGTTCCATATAAATCTCTTCATCTATATCTCCATGTAAAAATGCAGTCTTAACATCTAGTTGTTGTAATTCTAAATCAAGTAAAGCAACTAATGCTAAGACAATCTGAATTGAAACAATTTTAACAACTGGAGAAAATATCTCATGAAAGTAAATTCATTCTTTCTAAGAAAAACCTTTTGCGACCAACCTCGCTTTGTACCTATCTTCTTTATCATCAGCACCCCTTTTCATTTTGTAAATCCATTTACATCCCACAGTTTTTCTATCTTTAGGAAGTTCCACCAGATCCCATGTGGCATTCTTGTCTATTGCCTTCATGTCATCCTTCATAGCTTCTTTCCACTTATTACTGTTAGAACCTTCTATAGCTTCCTAATAGCATAAAGGTTCATCATCATTAGCGGTTAAAGAAATTGAAGTAACATAATCATCATACCTTTTAGGAGGACGTCTGATTCTATTGGACCTCCTTAAAGATGTTTCTGGTTCTTCCACAATTTGCTGATTATTATCTATAGGAAATTCTTCATGATCTGCATCTGAAACTTGTTCATGATCTTGAATATCATCAGTATTTGAACTAGTTTCAAACTGAATATGTTGAAACTTACGTGCATTTTCCTATTTCAATTTATCATCTACATCTGGATTATCAAGTGAAGATTCATTGAATTTAACATCTCTGTTAATGGTGATATTGTGAGTAGTAGGATCCCACAACCTGTATCCCTTAATCCCATCACTGATGCCCTAGATAACCTTTCAATCCACAATCCGCACTTATTTTTCATATAAAACTGCTTTACAAGTTTTACCCAAATAATTTTAAATCTTGAAATTCACATAACTGATGCAGAAGCACTCTTCTTCTATTACTGGTCATAAGCCAAATAACCAGAAAATTTATTCTACAAGTGGAAGCCCCTATAATTGGAATCTGAGATATTAAAATATAATTCATATGGTTATAAAACCATACATCTCAATCCCCACACCCCTTGCGCAAGTTTTTCTTCAACCTTTTCATTAGACCCAGATTTGGCTTAAAACCCACTTTAATAAGGGTCCATGGCCTTCATAGTTCACATTAACCACTTAATGGAGATTACCCTCATCATGGTTACGCTCACCCTTTACAACCTCATCTCAACTATAATATATTAATATATTTTTCCCTCTATTCAAGTGTTAATAATCATTATAAAATAAGATCTTGGCTTTGAATCTATATCCAACGCTATCACATACGAACCATACGAACATAGAAAATTAAGGTTCAACTCAATCACCAGCACATATCAAACTAATTTTCTCGCACCGACAGCAAATATTTACCTTGCGTTAATGCCTTCGCAACTTCAAGTGTGAATGCCCTTGGATCTCTCACAAACCGGATCCGATGGGAATCGCATTTTTCTAACTATCGAACTTTAACTCAAAGAAAAAGTGTGAAACTTGTGGTTTTTGGAAACCACCTATGCTACGTGCCACTTGATGGATACTATCGCACTTTTTTTTTCAAAAAAACTTACTGTCTTTTTGGAGTGCGAAGACTACTTGTGGGTTTAAAAACCACTTTTGTTGTTTAGTGCTTCCCACTTCTTCTTTGCTCAAGGTTCCGCTTACAAACGGTTTTGCTCTCTATCTTTGACTTCGCATTCAACTATGCCATTTCTTCTTCCACATAAGTAATTCATGGTTCTGCCTCTTTTCTTCAATGCCTTCACTATTACGACTTCACCTGATATTGGCTCAATTAACAAGATGTCGATGCAGCATTTAATATGTTCAAACCTTAGAGATCATATCAGCGCTTGCGCCCTTCACACAACGACCCGAACTCACCGATTGCCTGTATGGTGGCTTAACATAAAATACAATCAAATGCCTCTCGATTTCTGTTCAGAAACTCCTTACATAGAGAGATATTAATATCAACTGGAATTTTGGGAAAATCAAAACCTCTTTACACAAGTTTAATATTCGATCATCAACAATTTCTGTATGGTGGCCTTCATATAAAATCGATATCGATTGCTCAATCGATACTCCTCAAAATTACTTTATACAGATTCCTACCAATCTCAGAACAGATTTCTGAATTAACCAGAACCTCTTCATATAGTATTAGTGTGTAATTAGTTCATACAGAGGCTTATATAAAACGTAGGACTCAAGGAAGCTCGAAAGAACAAAAATTGGTTCTTCACACAAAGAGTAATAATCCAAATTCTTCCACAATATAATAACTCCAAAAAAAGGAATCGAACCCTCTCTTAGTCATACAGTGGATTCATAAATTCGATTCATTTCAGGATGCATCTAACTTGGCATATATAAATTGAGACATGCAATTTAAAACCCTACAGGAATCGATCCTTTCAGTGATCGGTTCACCCAATATGCAAGTAAAACTGAAACACACACAGCCTCAAACAAGAATCAAAATGACCCTGAATTTCTCTGTATAATTAAAACTCAGTTAATTTCAACTTACTTTCTTTGTGGCCTGATCTTCAATTCAATGGCCTTCTATCCTCCCCACTCTGCACCACTCTGAAATCTTTTCTATCTGCCCATGGCTTACATTTATACAAATTAATAATGAATCAGTTCAGCTTCCTTAACAGCTCAACAAAGACTCTTGGAATTCTCCAAAGTCCTAAAGTTAGACTCAATTCCTAGAATTACTGAAACTAACTCTTCACCTTCCTAACTTAATCAACTTCTGTCACGTTCTCTAGTGGTTAGAGAACATTTACAATTCCTCACTATTTTCTTCAAAATACTAATAATTACATGAGAATTTAAAAATATGAGACCCCCCTATGTCTACTTAGATACAAGTATTTTATTGTGCCTAATGCCCCTGCATCAGACTCCTAGGGTTCAATTTGTTCATGATCTTCTGATCATGTGTCTTTAATCTCTACCTCCTGGATCCCATACTTTGTTTTGTTTTTGTCCAACGGCTACATTATTCTTCAACTGCACTTCTCCAGGTCTCCATATCTTGTTCTGTAAATTACCTCCAGCTATACTTTCACAATCTCTTTTTTTCTTTCCTTTGCTGAAATCCTTCTACTTTCTTGTTGTTGTCTACTGCTTCTGAGACACCTTCACCATCATTCTTCTGATGCTTTCAATCTCCATGTACAGTTTATCTTCTATCTGGAAATCTCTTTGCCTCTTGTTGTTGCCTCCAATTTCTACTGTTGTAACTGTTAGTACTTCTGATGTTACTGTCTTCAACAATTTTGCTGCTTTTACTTCGGCTCTTGCTCTTAATTGCTGAGCCCTTGCGGCTATCTCCTCCATTGTTGCTGTAATTGTTTTTACTTCTGTAGATGTCATCACCCATGTTGATGCCTCCGAAACTTCCTTTCCATCTACAACATTTTTATTTTTCTCATCATCTGCAAATTTACCTTTAAAAGGTAAATTATCCTTTAATTCTCTGACTACAATAACATAACCACTCATTTCTCCTTGTATACTAGTAGACATATTTAAAATCTGCAAACTAGTATATGCTCCTAGTTCTTCCACAGCTTTATGAAAATTCACTTTAGTGTTTTCCATTTCACTCTCCTATGTAAATGTTTCGAGCAAACATTTCAGTCACCTCTCTTTTACAACCATATCATCAATATGATGCAATTCAAATTCAGCATCTTCTTCTTCTACTTGGACAATATTCAGTAATTGTCTTTCTTCCCCTTGACTGATTCTGGAAATCAAATCAAGTTCTTCCAACTTTGCATTTTCATCTCCTATCAGAATAGAGTTCTGACTCTTCATCATTGTAGTAGCTCCACAAGTCTGTCCTCCAATCTTCTATTGGCTATTCAAACAAGCCAATTCTTTCTTGTCACCAACAGTAACAAATTTCTGCAAATGAGACATGACTGTCTCACCTTCCTTCTACAATAGTTCTTTTTCTTTCAAGACAACTCCAAGAGATGGATATACTTGTGAACATAAACAAATTGTCAGTGTCAAAATCACAAGACCCAATGGTCCCACTTGATGATCTAGTCACCAATTCTCCTTCCTGCAATTCTAAGTCTCTATCAAGACTCAGAGATTATTCATTGTCTTTCTCCTCAACTTCTAGATTTATCTCCACTATTCCAATCACCATGTTAAAATGATGATCCTTCACTATGGTTTCAGCTAACATAGTTTCCCTTTCATTCAATTCTCTCACAATTTCGATCTGTTGTCCTTCCTTGCCAGCTTGATTAACACATGAGCCTTTAGCAGTAAAAGATCTTAATACCTCTTCCTCCCTTGACAACATATCAGTATGTTGTTTTGAGTTTCCTTCTAACTTCTGTGTCAGCACATCAGTATGCTGGTTTGTATCCTCCATGAGACTGTCAGCTAGTCTCGCCTTCTTTCCATCATCTGATTCATGAATGTCCCTCTGCTTTGATTCACCAAGCTGAATCATCTTCTTATCCTCTGTTCTCTAATTTTCATTCATGAAAATTTCTCTATCTTGCTTCTTCAGCAATTTATCCTGTGCATAGGTCCTCTGTTTCTCCAATTCTCTTCTTAGAAAATCCAACCTCCTATACAATTCAACAACTTCAACTGGAGTATATTTTGGGAACTTCACACAACCTTTTATACCTTTGCTTGTTCTTGACCAATCATCTGTTGGTCCTTCTCTCTTTGTCTTAATATTCTGCTGAATATTTTCATTAGACTCCTTTTTCTTCCTCTCTTCCTAAGATCTTGCTATCTCAGCATTGATCTAAACATATTTCAGATTCAATTTCTCGTCCTCAAAAAAATTTAAAGCTTGTTCATCTCCCTATGATGTACCTGAAAACATACACAACTCTTTAGTTTTAAAACCACAAGACTTTTTAGTCTCGGTTGCTTCATTTATCAATGTCTCAGACTGATCCTCTTCTTCTGTAGAACCTGTCCTCACCTCACAATTGTCAGATTCAAAAATACAAGGCTTTACATCTTCCAGCTGATCTGGACATGTCCAATAACTCAGGAAATCATCAATGATTTTCTCTTCGGCATGACAAACTTCTTGCTGCCTCAAGTTTTCATCATGATTCACAAGATCTTTTACAGATCTCCATTCTTCACCTATACCCATGACTTCACTCTGTCCTGCTTCACAAACAAAAACTTCTTTTCTCAACTCATCTGCTCTAAGTTCTGCACATCTCAACTGGACATCCATCCTCTGCTCAAGCTTTCTCAGCTTTTCTGCAAACATACAAAAATCATCAGATGTAAATTCATTTGACCCCTTGGCCTCACTTGAAGTTTCAGTCTTCAAGTCCTTCTCCAAATACTCAATCATCTTGAGTAATCCCTCTTTCTGCTGAGCCTGTACAAGCTGCTCTCTCTTCAGCTATAGTCTATGCCACTTCACTTTCTTCTTCATGAACCAACCAACTCTCTGGCTTTCCTCTATCATCATCTTCAATTTTTCAAACTGTTCTATGTTATCAACTACCTCTTTCCAATATTCTGCATCAGTCAACTACTGCCTTATGCCATTTTCCTTGGCATCTTCTTTCTCCTTTCTTTTGTGGCCTCTCTCAGAACCTCTGCAATATCTGCTATGACTATCAATAGTCATTTCCTCACTCATCAACTGCACCAAGCCTCTGCAGCAGCAAGCTCTCCTGATGCCTCTTACCTCACCAATCCTTTCCTCTGGATCCGGGCTTTTGGAAAGTACTGGTCCCCTATCTGCTGGAACCTTCTGAGCACTCTCTTCTGCTCTCTCTAGGCTTCACTTTGTAACTCTTAGGACTAATTCAACCTCTGTTGAATCTCTTCAAGGTTCTGCAACACTTTCTTCTTCACTTTAGAATCCTCTGCTGGACTCTTTCATCACTGCTCTCATAGCTGTGATCTGATTTTTCTGATATTTCTTCAATTTCCTGCAATCTGAATTCTATAAAAAATTCTTCAAACCAGAGTTAAAAACTACTCATCAACTCACCTTTTCTTGAGAACAATGCAATTGTTCTTCCTATCCAACCTTTAGTTGAATATCAGGTTCACTGCCATCACCATCAAAATCTGTCTTCACTTTTCTGTAACCATGATTCTGTAATCATAAATTTCAAGTCAGATTTAAAATTATTTCACCTGCAAGATCCCTGAATGATCTTATTCTTCATTCATCCAATTCTACAAATCTTTGTTTACTATAACTTTGTGTAACTTGGCATATCATATCTTGGAATCTGATCTTCTTCCTTCTCTCATCACACATTCAGATTTAATTACAAAAAAAATCATTTACTTCAAACAGAGCTATTCCAGCTCTGATACCACAATGATGCCTGGGCTAACCTTTCAATCCACAATATTCACTTGTTTTGCATAT
Source organism: Pinus albicaulis (assembly GCA_034641835.2). Taxonomy (NCBI): domain Eukaryota; kingdom Viridiplantae; phylum Streptophyta; class Pinopsida; order Pinales; family Pinaceae; genus Pinus; species Pinus albicaulis. The sequence continues at coordinate 25,364 of JAXQQM020085886.1, forward strand.
AAAACTGCTTTACAATTTTTACCCAAATAATTTTAAATCTGGAAATTCACATCACCGATGCGGAAGAACTCTTCTTCTATTACTGGTCATAATCCAAATAACCAGAAAATTTATTCTACAAGAGGAAGCCCATATAATTGGAATCTAAGATATTAAAATATAATTCATATGGTTATAAAACCATACATCTCAATCCCCACACCCCTTGCACAAGTTTTGCTTCAACCTTTTCATTAGACCGAAATTTGGATTAAAACCCACTTTAATAAGGGTCCACGACCTTCATAGTTCACTTCAACCACTTAATGGAGATTACCCTCATCATGGTTACGCTCACCCTTTACAACAGTATCTCAACTATAATATATTAATATATTTTTCCCTCCATTCAAGTGTTAATAATAATTATAAAATAAGATCTTGGCTTTGAATCTATATCCAACGCTATCACATACGAACCATACTAATATAGCAAATTAAGTTTCGACTCAATCACCAGCACATATTAAACCGATTTTATCGCACCCACAGAAAATATTTACCTTGCGTTAATGCCTTCGCAACTTCAAGTGTGAATTCCCTTGGATCTCTCACAAACCGGATCCGATGGGAATCGCATTTTTTTAACTATGGAACTTTAACTCAAAGAAAAAGTGTGAAACTCGTGGTTTTTGGAAACCACCTATGCCACGTGCCACTTGATGGATACTATCGCACTTTTTTTTTCAAAACAACTTACCGTCTTTTTGGAGTGCGAAGACTATTTGTGGGTTCAAAAATTGCTCTTGTTGTTTAGTGCTTCTGACTTCTTCTTTGCTCAGGGTTCCGCTCACAAACAGTTTTTCTCTCTATCTTTGACTTCGCATTCAACTATGCCATTTCTTCTTTTGCATAAGTAATTCATGGTTTCACCTCTTTTCTTCAACACCTTCACTGTTACGACTTCAACTGATATTTGCTCAATTAACAAGATGTCGACGCAGCATTTAATATGTTCAAACCTCAGAGATCATATCAGCGCTTGCGCCCTTCACACAACGACCCGAACTCACTGATCTCCTGTATGGTGGCTTAACATAAAATACAATCAAATTCCTCTTGCTTTTTGTTTAGAAACTCCTTACATAGAGAGATATTAATATCAATCGGAATATTGGGAAAATAAAAACCTCTTCACACAAGTTTAAACCACATTTAATATTCGATGATCAACAATTTCTGTATGGTTGCCTTCATATAAAATTGATATAGATTGCTCAATCGATACTCCTCAAAATTAATTTATATAGATTCCTACCAATCTCAGAATGGATTATTGAATTAACCAGAACCTCTTCATATAATATTAGTGTGTAATTAGTTCATATAGAGGCTTATATAAAACGTAGGACTGAAGGAAGCTTGAAAGAATAAAAATTGGTTCTTTACGCAAAGAGTAATAATCCAAATTCTTCCACAATATAATAACTCAGAAAAAAGGAATCGAACCCTCTCTTATTCTTACAGTGGATTCATAAATTCGATTCATTTCAGGATGCATCTAACTTGCCATATATAAATTGAGACATGCAATTTAAAATCCTACAAGAATCGATCCTTTCAGTGATTGATTCTCTGAATATGCAAGTCAAACTGAAACACACATAGCCTCAAACAAGAATCAAAATTACCCTAAATTTCTCTGTATAATTAAAACTCAGTTTATTTCAACTTACTTCCTCTGTGGCCTGATCTTCAATTCGATGGCCTTCTATCCTCCCCACTCTGCACCACTCAGAACTCTTTTCTATCTGCCCATGGCTTACATTTATACAAATTAATAATGAATCAATTCAGATTCCTTAACAGCTCAACAAAGACTCTTGGAATTCTCCAAAGTCCTAAAGTTAGACTCAATTCCTAGAATAACTGAAACCAACTCTTCACCCTCCTAACTTAATCAACTTCCGTCATGTTCTCTAGTGGTCAGAGAACATTTACAATTCCTCACTGTTTTATTCAAAATACTAATAATTACATGAGAATTTAAAAATATGAGACCCCCCTATGTCTACTTAGATACAAGTATTCTACTGTGCCTAATGCCCCTGCATCAATCACCATATCCAAAAAAGATATATCTTTTTTATTTAGGATCTAATTTAAAATGTTGATGTTTTAGAATTAGAGCATATGCATCACAACCAAAAAATTTCAATTTAGAATAATCACAAGGATGACCTTTCCATACCTCTTGAGGAATTTTGCATCCTATTGCAGTTGATGGTGATCGATTTATCAAATAGCAAGTCGTAGATACTGCTTCTCTCAATAATTCCTTCTGCAAATTTGCGTTACTTAGCATACTTCGTGCTCTTTCTAAAAGAGTCATGTTCATGCATTCAGAAACTCCATTTTGCTGAGGAGTATAAGCATTAGTTCTATGTCTTTCGATCCCAAATTCCTTGCAATAATTATCAAATTCCTTTGAAGTAAACTCACTACCATTTTCAGTTCTTAAAGATTTAATGGTTCTTCTAGTGATGTTTTCTATTAATGCTCTAAACTGCTTGAAAAATATGAATACATCAGACTTTCTTTTTAACATGTAGACCCATACTTTTCTAGAGAAATCATCAATAAAAGATACAAAATATTATGATCCTCCATATGAGGTGGTAGGAGATGGACCCCAAACATCATAATGGATATAATCAAGGATTCCCTTACTAGTATGTTTTCAAGTTTTAAATTTCTGCTTGCTTTGTTTCCCAAATATACAATGTTTGCATAAATATAACTTAGAATATTTTAAACTAGGAAGTAACTTACGATCAGATAAAATTTTTAATCCTCTTTCGCTCATATGGCCCAACCGTTGATGCCATAGTCGAATAGAATCACTGTCGTTTTTAGATGCAGTAGAAACATGATTTGACTCTGTTCTTCCTTCTAACTGAAAAATATTTCCAACCTTATTTGCTTTCATTACTAATAGGATTCCTTTGTAAATTTTAATTACTCCACCTTGAACAAAATTTGTATATCCATTTGTGTCTAAAACTCCTAGAGAAATAATATTTTTTCATGTCTTACATCAGTTAAGATTTTATTTGACCCATCAAACATTTTAATCTGGATGCTTCCAATTCCTACAACTTTACATGAGACATGATTGCCCATGTAAACTACTCCATCATTAATTGACTGATAATATTTAAACCATTCTTTATGAATGCACATGTGAATGGACGCACCAGAATCTAATAACCAATGTTGATCATGATTTAACAAATTAACTGATAGAACTTCATCACTTACACCTGAACCGAATGTTGAACCTAATACTATATCTGTCGTGTTTGCCTCTTTATTTTCTATTGAAGAGTCTCCTTTGGATTTTTGTTGTCTCTTCCAACAGTCCTTCTTCAAATGTCCCGATTTGCCACAAAACTAGTATTTTAGCTTACTCTTCTTCCCTTTCTATTTTGACCAAGAGTTGTTCTTCTGACTGAAGCGTTTTTCTTTAGAAAGACCTCTAACCATCATTGCTTCTGATGTAGAGGTTTCTAAATTTGACCTTTTCCTAGTTTCTTCAGATAGCATAGCTCCAAAAACATAATCAAATTCAAGGGTTTCTGATGAACTAAGACTTATATAAGTAACAAAACAACCCCATGACTTGGGCAACGAGCATAATAAAGTTACAGCTTTATCCTCTGAATCAAATTTTACTTCTATGCTTTCTAAGTGCACCAAGAGAGTATTAAAGGTATTAAAATGGTCATTGATTGTTGTACCTTCCTTCATGCACACGCCGTAGAACTGCCTCTTGAGAAGAATCCTATTTGTTAAGGATTTTTTCATGTACAAATTTTCCAACTTTATCCATAGTCCAGCGGTAGTTTTCTTTGACACGATGTTGAATAACACATCATCCACCAAACATAACCATATGCCGCTCAGTGCTCTGTCATCGATTTCACTCCATTTGTCATCTGTCATGGTGTAAGGTTTTTCGGATTTTCCCAAAAGTGCCTTCACCACACCTTGTTGTACGAGTAGATCGTGCATCTTAACTTTCCAGATCTCGAAGTTATTTTTCCCATTAAACTTCTCGATCTCAAATCGAGAACTTTGATTTTTTTCCATGATTAACTCAACCTCTTCTCTATGGATCCTTAATTTCCTTTTATTAATAAAATTAACAATTTGATAAAAAAAATATTTTTTTCAAACTTGCAGTTAATTTTGCCTACAAACTGAAACTTTTTCGGCAAAAAAAAAACTTAGCCCTAGGCCCTAGGCCCAATATAATGGCATATTAAAATTCAAATCGATATACAATAAATACAATGTATATCGAATATTACAATGTATATCGAATATTCGAATACAAATCGATTTTTTTTTTTTAAATTGCATTATTGCATTTTAAATGCAATTCGATTTTTAAATCGAAATTTCATATATAAATCGATTTAAAATGGAATTACAATGCAAATCAATTTACACATTAATGCACCTCCTTACCATATCATAGCTCGATAGCTTCAGATCTTGGAAGCCGAATGCTTAACAACACTAGATTATACGTCAATCTGATTAGATCATGTGCAAGCAGACCGACCAGGAATGTCTTATTTATGCATAATTGAAATATCCAACCTCTGTAATATCTCAAATTTCCACCTCTTTTTTCAGGATCGTTCACGGCTTCATAGCCAGATTCGTGCCCCCACCTCACGTGATGTGGCTCCTCACGATGCTTTTGAAGCTCCAGCTAACGGCTCAACTTAATAAAATAGTGGTATTACAATCCCATGGTTCAGAAGGAAAAAAAAACTTCAAAGATTCTTACGCTGCTAACATCAGCCTTCAACCGACCATGCTATCAATAGAAACCTTCAAGTATGGATTTCAATCCACATAGCTCGATCCTCTAGTTCACAGCCTCACAGCCACTGTCCATGATGTTCCATCTTTCTTACGTTCTATACAGCAGCTCTTGGATTATGCATAGCAGCATAAAAAATAATTGACAGGCAGACTTCGATACCAATTGTTAGAGTTACGAGGGAAAAAATAATTAAACAAACACACAAAAATCAAACACGAAGACAACGATTAATGTGGTTCACCCAACCAATCTGGGCTACATCCACAAAAAAGAGGTATCGACAATCTTATTCATCAACAGGAGATTACAACAACAGATTTGCACATCTGCATTTCCTCTTCCACATACCTCACATCTCATCTATTTTGCCTCTACAGGCTTACAATATATAGAAGAGAGAAGAAACTGAATAATTAATTCTATCACACCAAACTAGGATAGAATATCTCCACTTGCTGATTTGATGCCATCAGTTATGGAACAAACCCATTGTTGGCATTTTCTGTGAGATTTCCTCCAAATTAACATACAAAAATCTCAACAAGGACTTCAAGTCCTCATAGCCCCATGAAAACACATAATTAAATTCTTTGAAGAACTCAATGTATTTCTGTTTTATAAGGGCTGGTAATTTTTTGGATAGTTATATCATTTTATGTTCTTTCTCACTGCCTATGTCGCATTCTTCTACATATGTTTCAGTGGATTCCATTTTAGGTTTCCTAGAAATATCATTAAAATCAAACAGTTCTTATAAGGGGGAAATTCCTCTTGGAAATAGGTTGTCTTTGCATTACAATACCTCAAGGTCCCTTTTGTCTGAATATTCCTACAATTCTGCATCATGAGGGTGTTCTAGCAGATTTACATCAGCGGCATAGGGTGGCTCTGTTTTGTGTGTTTGTTCCTCAACAGAGAAGTCCTCTTCATGATCTGAATTTGGTTTTGGAATTTCAAATTCATTTTTGGATTGGAGGAATTATTCAATATGTTTGTCACCTTCAAAAACTTTCCAATAATCTATGTTATCCAAGACTATTGGTCTGCTTTTGACCTTTACTGTGTATTTTTTCATTGGCATGAGGTAGTTGGTAAGTGCTGGTAGCAAAGGCTAGTTTTTTTGCAAGGCTGTTTTGAGTTCTTAGGACATAGGTAAGTTCATACTTTTCAAAAAATTTTAGAAGGTATAAGGTAGCATTTCTATATTCTCTTATCCAGGAATTTTTGGCTGAATATTCTCCTTTAATTTTGTTAATAATCAGCTCAAAATGTCCTTGAACAGAAATCCTCTTAGCTCCTATGCTTTTCAACCATTGTAACCCTAGAGAAGAGCTTCATACTCTGCAATATTGTTTTTACATTTAAAATACATCTTGTAAGAGTAACCTTCATTGGTGTTGTGTATCAAAACACCTACTCCTAAAACAACTTTTCCACAAGAGCCATCAAAGCTCATGTTCCAAAGTTTTTCAAGTTCAGATTCTCCATTATGTTGTTGTGCATGGCTGCAAGGGTTTTGGCTATTATATTCTTCATTTTGTGTTTGGTTTGACTATTGTGATAGGTCTTTCTCTTCCTCTTTTTCAACTACTTGTTAATTGATTTCATTTTCATTGTACAAAATAAATGAATCAAGGTTTGAATGGATAGAATAAAGAGGGGTGTTGTTTGGCTTATCTTGGCTGCTTACCATGTATTTCATGTGATATTCTCTATATAGTCTTCTTATTTTATTAAATACTGGAATGGTATCATATGTCATTAACATTTGGAGGGTTCCTTGGAGTTAGTCTCCCCATGATCTAGATAAGAGTATGACATATTTTGGGGGAATGCCAGGCACTAAAATATGCATGATGAGGCTCCTGGCTAGTATTTGTGCCAGGTTAACACACAGATCTTTGATTAGACCTACACATTTAACTCTACTTGAATCAAAAGAATACAAGTCTTTTTATGGTCTAGTTATTTCAAGGTCTAATATTTCCATCACAACCTTTGGCATGAGGTTATGAAAAGCACCAAAATCTAGCATGGAATTGTGTAGGATTTTGTCATGGATGTTAAAACTGACATAGAATGGAGACACAACTCCCTCTTGAAATTTTCCCTCTATCTTTGGTCCAAACAACAATTTTGGCTTGTCATCAATCAAATTTAGAGTATCGGTGTCATTTCCTATATTCAAAGCCTCCAAAACTTGAGATCTATATATATATTGAGTCACTAATTCAGTAAGTGGTATGGCTATTTTGAACTTGGAAATTTCACTTTCAATATTGAATGGTGTCTGTGTTCTTTGCAGAGTTAGATTAGTTTTATCATACATGGTTTTTTCAGCAACTTTAGCTTGCTGAGTTTTATTTGGAATCTCAATTAAGGTAGTTTTTTCAGGGCCACTAGTTGATGTACTAGGGCATCTTTAGTCACCATCACGTTGGCTGATTTTTTTTTTTCTTTGATCGGGATCCTTAGCCATTATGTTGGTATTTTCTGCTGTCTTTTTAGGAGTGTTTCTAGGGGTCTTCCTAGAATAAATTTCTAGTTTTTTCCTCTTGGGGATATCCTGGGTTTTCTGACTTCTGAGGTCATAATGCCTATGAACCTCCATGACAGAATTTTCAAACCCTAGTTTATATTCTTCAGAATCCTCATATGTTTTTTCAGTTTGATTTGAGGAAAACAGACCGTATTCTTCTTCTGTGAGAAAAACAACGTCCTCACTATCAGATCCTATTAGATTCACATGGTTTTCTTCCAGCTCCTTAGTCTCTCTTTCTTCTTCATCTCCATAGTTTTCTTGGAAAGTAGGTCTGATTTTCTGGTCATTTTCTCTTTGTCTTATTTGAGGAGGGTCTCTTCTGAAGTTTTGGTTTCTGTTTTGGTTTGAGGATTTGTTTTATTTTCTCTAGGGGGTGCTCTTTCATTCAAGTTAATTCTCTCCATCATCCTTTCCATTGTCCTAACTAGACTGTTAATTTTACCATCACATGTGGAGGCCATAGGTTCATCTTTGTATGCAACCCTCTTCTCTATTCTCAGTCTAGCCCTTTTAGAAATTAGATTGGCTTCTACACCTACTGCTGCCCTTTTCATGTCTTCTATGGTAAGGGGATCTCTTTCTCTTAATTGGTAAGCCATTTCTAGATCAAAACCATCTGGAAATTTTACTAACTCTAGGCCTTGTGGGGGTTTCATGTGGGGAGGGAGTGCATCGTATACACTATTGAACCTACTGCAGTATTCTTGGACCCTCTCTTCAACATTTCTTTTAAGGTTGTCATATTCTAATAAGATTTGAAGAGGATTTTTCTTAGTCTCCCACTTGTTTATGAATGTTTGATAAAGGTAAGGGAGATCATGAATGCTATTGGGAGTTAAATTATTGAACCATTTCTTTTCTTTTCCCCATAAACTTTGGGAAAACATTCTCATTTTTACAATTTCATCTTCTATTTCTTGGTAGTCAAAAGCATCATTCATCTTGTCTACATGTTGTTGGGTAGGTGTAGGATCAGTTCCATTAAAGTGAGGGATCCTAGATTGATAGTCCTGTGGCATAAGCAGTAAAGGTTATGGTAGTACCAGGGGGGCATACCATGCTTCCATGATGGGAGGTAATGGAACCCAAAGATGATTTATAAGAGGAGGGTTTATGGGTGGAGGTGGAGGATGGAATGGAGTATTTTTCACAGTGGATGTATGAGTGGGGGTAGTAGATTTACTTGGACCAGCTAGCTGATATCAAGTAGATTTTGAACGAAAGGATTCAAGGTGTTGGAGAAGCTGAAAATCAGGAGGAGTGGAAGGAGAGGCTTCTCTACTAGGACTCTATTGTAAGCTTGTAGGTTCAAGGTCTGTCTAGTCTATCCAAATTTGAGACTTAGTTCTGAATAGGTTTCTTCTATGGTGTAAGTCAAATTGGGTATCTTGCAAGGATGTAAGATTTTCAGGAAAATAACTTGCCTTGTTAATTTTTCTGATAATAGTTGAATCTTCAGCCCTAGAAGTTTTTCTTAAGATTCTTTCTATATCATCAACTATAGTGGGAGGGTTTGGGTCAGAGTGAGATCTGGTGCTGATCCTTTGTGAAGTCAGATTCCAAACCCACAACACAGAGAGGCTGAAAGTTTATAAGAGTTTTGAAAACAACATCAATATGTAAGAATAATGAATTCACACAGTACGTGACTGGGCTTTATACTATTAGGATTGATTAATACATTCCCAGAGGAGTCTGTGAGAACCAGTGGAGTCAGCAAGCCTACTGAAGACATGTGGAGTCACCAGGTAGATGATTCTAACTGTTTTGAGGATTTGTTTGTTGTCCACCATCAACAATTGGATACCAATCTTGAGATATTTTTTGGTTTTCTAAGTTCTATATATGACACTAAATTTTTTAATGAGTGGCCCCAGCAGAGTTGCCATTATGTTAGGTCCCTGTAATTTGTCAGATTGGAAAGACCAAATGAACAAGGGTAACATCAAACCAACTTTTGAGTCCTAGGACCTAGCCTTCTTGGACTCAGAGAGGGCTCTCTCTATATTTGTATAAAAGATATGACTTAATTGATTTAGGATGTTGATTTTAGGCTAGTTAAAATGATAGGGTTTGTTTTTTTTGTTTTTTTTGGTTGGGTTGATTCTTAAGAAGAGTAGATAGAGTAACATAAATTCAAACCACTGGGCAAGTTAACAAATCCAAATGGATCTTAATATCTTAGGTGGGTGTGAAATGAACATTAAATTGTGAGTTTAGTAGGTTTAAAGGGAAATTAAGAATCCTTTAACATATACTAGAACAAGAAGAGTCTTTAAGATCACTATGCTCAAGAAAGAACCAAAGGATAGGGCATACCATAAAATTCTTTGGCCTAGCTTTATCAAGTAAACTTTGAGACAATAATCTAGCAAACCCTAGAGAGTAGCGAACTCCTAAATTCTCTAGCTATTTACTTTCAGAGAAACAAAACATTTAAGATGAAAAATAAGTAATGATTAAAGAGCAGGGAACTCCTAAATTCTCTAGCTATTCACTTTCAGAGAAAGAAAACATTTAAGATGAAAAATAAGTAATGATTAAAGGGCAGGGAACTCCTAAATTCTTCAATTAGACCTTAAATACCTTTAAAGTGACTTTTCAAGATAGACCAAAGGATAGGGAAAACCATAAAATTCTTTACCCTAAACCCTAGTAAGAAAACTTCAAACATGGACCTTAAACTTCAAAGAAAACCATAAACTTCTTTGGTTTAAATCTTATTAGATTATTTTCAAGACAACAAACTAGTTGGAATCAGAAAGAAACTAAGAATTCTCCAATCAGATGTAGTAGAGGAAAACATTTGAGCAATAGAAGCAGACAAACTTAAGGTGCCTCTAACAGCATACCTTAACCTAAATTTTATGTTCTATTGCAAGAGAAAAGATGAAAAATATGGAAAACAAAGTGGAAACAATAACTAGATTCGTATAACATCACCATTTGAAAAATTCCATGAATATTGTGAATGTGCTTTCTCCATTAATCATTCAATCCAAAGTAGTTACAAATCTCGAAAGCCAAAAACTCTTCACAACTCAAGTCTATGAGGTATTTAGCTCAACAATCAACCAACCAAACTATGATGCATACATGTAGTATTTATCTGCAAAATGAGGAGGTAAACCCTAGATAGGGTTTCAAATGTCATTCATTACATAGTTATTGCTTTTGACCTTTGAGACCATGCAAGGCCCAAGGCAAAATATCTAAAACTCATTTATGGAAGAAATAACTTCTAACATAACTATTTGAGCTAATTTCTGAAAAAGTTTGAATTTAATGCTCCAAAATATATTTTTCAATAACTTCTGGTAATGTTGCAACTCCAAGGTATAGGGGCACAGTGCTAGTGCAAACGCGCAATGCCAAGACTGGGAAAATGACCAGCTTTGCAGCTAACTTTTGGAGGCCTTCCCGGTGTCCAAATGAGCTCTATGATGGCTCATTAAAAAGGTATCTGAGTCTATTTTCAAAATACTCTTCCACTTTCGAGAATGGTTCTCATTTTCCTTGTCAAAAACCAATTCTCCCAAGACTGCTAAATGCGCATCACCAATGTGAAAAAGAGGGCAGAAAGGTGATTTTTTGGTAGTTTTTGGCCTTTTTTAGGGACCATTTTTGCTCCAAATGTTTTAAATTTTTCTGAGGTTAATTTACCTGGCATGAGGAACATGAAAATTTTAACCTTTTTTCATTTTAGTGCCCCAAAAAAGAGTGCAGCACCAGTGGCGCTGCACGTTTGGCCCAATTTTCTGCAAGCCCAACTGTCAAAATTTCAAAATTTGCACCAAAGTGCCAAAAATGAATTTTTGTTTGTTGATCATGGTTGGGAGGCTTGGAGGGACACATCAGTAAGGATATCAAGCTTCTCTTTCTCCTTTGCCTCGATCAAACTTCAAATCTTTGCATGGGAATGTTTGAGCTTGGCCGTTGCAATCATATTTCTCATGGCATAATGTTTTGCCATCTTTATTTGCATGTGAGTGTATCTTTTTGCCTTCTCTAGCTGACCCTCTAGCTGAAATTTGTCCCTCTCTAGCCAATATTCTCTATCCTTGCTAATCTCTATGGCAAGCAACTCACTTAGAGTGATTTTCTATGCCAATTATGTCTCGTTTTGCCTTTCCCAGGCTAAAGCCCTCTTCAGCCCAATGGTATTTGGCCTCTGCATAGGAATTTGATCTTCCTCATCCTCATTGTCATCAAAAGTTCCCAAGGTCTCATCTAGAAAAGCCTTGGCCTTTCTGGCCTCTTTTTGGGCTCTAATTGCGCTGACCTCACTGATGGCCTGTTTTGTCTCCAACTGCTAATTTTCTAGTTCAAGATAGTTGATCACATTCTTTTCTCTAACAAGATTAGCTTGGAGCTCAATAATCTTGGAATCCTTTCTCTTGACCAAAATATTGGTGATTCTCTCCTCATCCTCATCCTCAAGGTCAATCAACTAAAACTCTTGTTCAGTTTCATGTTTATCCTCCTCTTCAACAATGACCTGTTTTGTAACCTTTTCCTTGCATTTATCAACCTGCTTTGTTGATGAAGAAGGCATGGCCCCTTTCACCTCAAGTGAAGAAAACACATGCATGTGGACTCTCTGATAGGTCAAAGGAAAACGCTCAACATCATGCATTTCAGTTCCAACTGTTTCAATGTCTCTTTCAATGCTTGAGGCTCCGGTATCATGAGATGATGTTGAAGGATTGTGAAAAGGTGATGAGGGAGGATCATCATGAGGTGACTGTATGTGAGTGGATGGTGATGTATGAACAACAGAATGTGATGGAGAAGTGGATATGGGAGAATGAGAAGATGAAGGAATATCTTATTGATGATGGCTAGGTGGAGTAGTGAAAACCTCATTGGTAATGAAGGTATCCCATTGAATTCTTTTCTCCTGTAGTTGATGCATGACAACCATATTGATGACTAAATGATGAAATAGGCTTTGCATTTTCTGATTTTAATCTCTCCTTTTCACAATGTAGGCCATTGTGTCAATTCTATGGAAAATATAATATGGTATATGCAACATCCTAACTCTAGTGAATTGCATAAGAAGACAAATGTGGTACGAGTAGAGGCGGGAAAACCTCCCCTCACAAGTAAAATACTTCATTATTATTCTCATCATGGGTGCATATCTATCAAGAAGATGAGAAAAATGGAAGATGGACTTGTGGTGATCTTTATACCTAGGTTATAGGTATGGTTAAAAATAACTCATGTCTAGGTTTTCTTGCTGAAACCACTTCTCTCCCACACTAGGTATCCTTGTAGCAGTAGCAGTGGCATTAATGGACATCTCAAATGTAACCCTAGAAAGATTGACCTGTTTGTCATGTAGGTTGATGATGAACAATCTTGTTAGCTCTGGGTGATTTTGGACTTGTTTCACCTTCTCACAAAACTCAAAGCAACCCACATGTTTAAAAGAAGATATAGTGAGATGAGAGGCCATAAGCTTCCTTGTATTGACGGGTTCAAATTTGTTTATCTTCCCTTCCTTGTGGTCCTGTATCCTTGGCATTTTTGCCTCAACACCAATGCCAATGTCTCCTTCCTATGACATTTTTAAAACTCTGTTTTATGAAACCCTAGAGTGTAGGTGAAATGAATGAGGGGACAGAATGGAATGACAACTTTGAAAATGAAGGGAATGAGTGAATGGGTATAGGTGTAGGAAATGAGTGAGGGGGGAACTAAATCAATGACAACCATCAAGCAATGTAATTACCTTGTTTTATAACTAATTTTCTTCAAGGAGGATGAAATAGGAATGAAACAGTGATTTCAAGCTAAAACTTAGGGTTTTCTTAGGGTTATACTTGCACTCAATTAAATGTGATCAAAATAACTTTAAATTGGGCTATGAAATGAACTTACCACTTATCAGTGCTTTGGAGGACCTTAGAAGAAATTTGAAAGCAATTTGAAGTGATTTGAATGGCCAGAAGACCCAGAAACACTCTCTGTCTGAGCATGGAGCACCAATCGCTGAGGGCACAGTGTCAAGCCAAGCGCGCAACCCCTTGGAAAATTAGCACGGGGTGATTTTTGGCAAGAGCGAAGTGCTTTGAAAAGGGTGCTGCGCCATCTCTGAGGTGTGCAGCACCTTCAGAATTTGCGTGGAGAGAAAGTTACTGGCAAGGGGGCACCACCAAGAAAACTTTCCCAAATTCACTCAAAAAACCCACAAATTCCTCTCTTCTTGAAACTAATAATTCTTTTGAAGGCAACAATGGATTTTTTGAAATGGTTAATGGGATTTACTGGCAAATGGAATTTTGATTTAACTTTGAAAACCCACTTTCTAATGTTTAAAATATTTGTCTTTTTCTCACCGATATTCTTTGACACTTTTGCCTTGCAGGTTGTTGAAGTCATGAATTTAACTTTTCTTTTGCTCTTTGGGGCATGCCAAGTTAATTTTGAAAATTTTGGGACTTAATCACACAGTAGCATCTTCAAAATATTCTGTAGTTTCTACCATGAAGTTCAACTCATCTTTTCCACCTTCTCTGACCACTTTTTTCAAAACCTTAAGTGTATGTAGTTCTTTTACAACAATCATCAGTGTTGTCTTCTAAGTTCTCTATAGCCCTTCCAAGTTCATTCATTTGTGTCAAGTTCACCTTACCCTTTCCATATTTCATCAATATTTTCTGATATACTTTCTTCATGCTTGGCCTTGTGTGCTTCGTCCATGTCATTTTCTGCAAGTGATCCCTACTTTGGGACTCAAATGGACTAACGAGTTCATAACCCTAGTCATCTTCAAGACCAAGTTGTTCCCCTTTCCTTTGTTATATATTTTTTTCATTCAAGAGTAGATAATCTACATCATCTATACTTTCTGTTGATAAATCTTCCAACGGTTCTGCAGAAGTGCCAAACTTTGTCCATTTTTCTCACTTGCAGACTCTAAACTGAGAAGATAATCCTCTTTGGAAATTTTAGGTCCTTCTTGAATAACCATGTCTTGACATTTCTATTACATCTGAACCAGATTCTAGCAAAGGAAAAGAAGCGCCTAAACTATCCAAGGATAACCTTAAAAAATGTAAAAACCCTAATGACCTAATGGGAGTGTCCTTTGACGTGATTTTGATTGAAATTTGACTTGAAGATTTTCAAGTACAAATAGAGTATTGTTATAGATTATTATGCCCAAAGGGACATGGGAATGAGTTAGCAAAAGCAAACCGTAGAGGGTGGGTGGAATTTATTGACAGGAGAAAATAAGGCAATGAAGTCTCAGGTAGGAAAGAAGGATTAAAATGAGAATTATAAGCCCATAAGGAGTCTTTTAAGAGCAACAGGGTGAATTTGAGAAGACCAACTGAGGAATAGTGAAAATATGTTTATAAGGATAATGAAGGCACTGAGATTTCTGAAACTCAAGATATTCAAGGAACATTGTTTTCAGAAAACTATAACCATCCTATAGTCATCCAAAGTTAGTGAAAAATAATGATTACTAACACTTTGATTCCATGGATATTCTTAGAATGTTTTTTTAGATCCGTGTTTTTAGATTTGAGTAGATTTTATTTACAAATTCAAGTCATCTTTTCCATTTCCTTTATCATGAATTTGTCTATTTTTATTTCATGAATAGGTAGTTTGCTTGCAGGTACACGTATCACAACCAAGGAGAAATTCACCAACACCTTTAGCTTCATCTCTCATCCTTCATCAACCCTCTATTCATCAAAACCATCATCAACCTTGTTTTCGGATTTTTCATCCCTACACCGTGAGAAAATCCTGGGGGTGCAAGACAGACCTCCCAAGAGGTTTTGAGCCTGGCCAACGGGTGGGCCACCTTCCACTCATCCTAATCCACCTTCACTCCACCTTCCTTACCATTTTTCCAGCTATTTTTGTCCTCAGATTTCCCTTAGAATGTTTCTTCTAGTAATTTAGGACTTTCATGTAGCATTATAGGAAACTTGCAGCAATAGTTGAAATAGCACGAGTGGGCCCCTCCTTAAGCCCAGAAACCACCATCCACATCCTCTATACCTGATAAAAACCACACATACACCTTTGTCCTTGTATCCATGTGTTCAAGCCTTCCATAAGCCACCTTAGCACTTTCTTCTCCTAGCTGCAAAACAACAGATTTACAAGCATAGTTATGTCATGAGTAATTGGATGATCAAAATTATGATTGATAGAAAAAAGAGTAAGAAGAGTGCTTTTAGCTATTTGGCCCAGCAAATTTTGATTATATTATTTTCCTTTATCCCATTTAAATTCATCAATTTACTTCATGCAAGATAACTAGGTTGCTTTCATTTCTTATCATTATTTAATGAGTATTTTTCTTTCATTGCACAATAGTTAGATGCACTTGATTGTTGTAGTGTAGTTCTATACTTGTGGATAATGCCATGGATCTGAATCATTTGTAGCCCTAGGCCTAATTTCAGAATTGTGACAAACTTCATCTAGAAACCCTAGAAGTAGCACCCTTTCCTAAAGCTCATAAGAGGATGACATGAGTAGAATGCATCTGTTGTGTATATAGCACTTCCACCTCCAAGTTTGTATGAACCCAAAATTGATAAAGTAAAGTAGGGCATCCTATGAGATTTGCAGCATTCTTGGTGCAATACCAAGGCTCTCGAGGTGGAATAGTGGAGTAGCCACCAATATCCACGTGGATCACCTTAACTCAATTTTGTATATGTCCTCCTCTAGAGCCTGCTTCATTTCCTAGCGTTATCATCCAACTTCTTTATCTATGTACTTATGTTGTTCAACCCCCATTCAATTTCCTCCTTTTCCAATAGATATTGTCTTTGATGTTCCATATACAAAATCCATGCTATGTTTCCTTCAAAGAAAGCATCAGTAGGGTTAGCATCACACATATTATTTATAGCTTATTCCACAGCCTTTAGATGAGATTGTTATTTCTCCCTATAAAGGAAACACCAACTTTTAACAACATCCTTGAGCCTAGAAATATTTTCTACTATTTAGGCTATAAAATAAAGTGGATTAGGATCTATAAGATGGATCCAATAATCCTCAACTACTCTTTTAAATTCATCCTCCTGAAACCAAGAGTGGTTGTATCGAGAAAGACAGGAGGCTTGTTACTATCTTGAACCATACAAAATACAACGAGGAGTAAATCTAAAAGGCCTCCCAATGAAGGCCACAACTAATTAAGAAATTATTAGTTAAAGAGTTCAATAAAAACCAAAAACATGTCTAGCAATTTGCATATTACTTTATGAACTATAAGGTACCTCTCTACCCAATTACTAGATCCAATATGTGATCACTATGAGGTGATAATCCTCCTTCAGATTGTGTCGAGAGCACAATTTGTGAGAATTTTAAGATAGGGGAATATTTATGGGACTTTTTGGAAGGGGTGTTTCATGGATAAATTCCTTTTGCGAATAGAAGCAATCACCCCAGACCTAGTGGTTTGATCAAGAAACAATTAAGACAAAAACTACTATGCTCTCCCTAGAGAAATTTGAAATATGGAATAAATACTTAGTTGGGAACCAATGCAAGCTCTCTCGTTTTTCCTGAGTGCAAGATTTAGCTCCAACTCCAAATGAAAAAATTGGAACCATATTAGGCTTACTATAGTGCGTAGAAGCCTCTTATTAAATTATTTCCCTTGTACCTCTTATTAATTAATTTTGGTTGTGTAGATTTGTAATTATGGCAATTTGTAGGATATTAATTGATGTTTGGTTCTAGATAAAGAACATTGTAGGAGTAAGTACCATAGGTGTAATTGTTTACCCTTATGATGACTTTAGCATTAGGACCCCAAGAGATATGAATAATTTCGATCTCGTATGGAAGTGGAAGAAGATGAATACTATTGGATTTTCTATGGAAGTGGAGGAAGATGAATACTATTGGTGTGGGTGGTTTTACCTATAGGTGATCCAAGTGGTTGATGACAAACACTAGTTTCATAAGACTTAGCCCTCTTATGACCTAGTATGGTTGATCATATTGAGTTGTTCCTTTTGTTTCTTTCCCATTTTTACTTAATATTTGTTAGTTTTTTTCTTGCATATGTTCTAACTTGACATGAGGGGTGGTCTTTGTGGCTTTTATGCCCCCAGAAGACACTACATTAAATTGTATAAAGGTGTTTTAAGTTGATAGGATGTCAAGAATGTGTAGGTTTTGTATTCCTCTGCAGTACCAAATGGGAGTTTTCAAGGTGCATGGTGCAGGACAACATTTTTCTCTATTTCTTTTGCTCCATAGAAAAGTATTGATGAGTTGTTTCTCATCCTTTAATGATTTTATTTTTTATCTTGAAAAAAAAGGTTAAATTTCCAATTTCATCTCCTAAAAATGCTTAAAGTTAAATACTGGTGGAGTGACATTTAGATTATAACCATAATAATTAAGGCCATCTGCAATCTAAGTATTATAATTATAATATTTAAAAACATTAACCATTAAAATTATAATAATTTATCATTATAATTAAACAAAATTATATTTAAAAAAATCAGTAAAAAATAAATTATCTTTAACTTTTTGAATTTCTATAAAATTATATTAGTGATATAAAATGATATTTTAAGTTAGATTTTTTTTTAAATTATTTTTATATAAAATAAAACTATTTAAAAAAATAAAATTATATTTATTCTATTTAAAATTGAAAATAAAATTATTTATTTTGATTAATTTGTGGTTTGAGTAATTATTACCAATAAAATATTTAAACAATTATATCTGGTGATCACATAACTAGATTTTTGCCCTTTTGATGACTTTACAAAATATATATATATATATATATATATCGTTGTATCTTTAAAAGAAAAAAAAAACATTTAATATCATCCTCCAACATTCTACCAAAGCATTTAAAAAGTGCACTATTCAGCACTGGATTCTTCTATAATTCTTTAGATCTTTAACTTCAACTTCTGAAGTTCAGAAAGTACCTCATGCCACTAATCAAGCTCACGAATTCTTGTTTATGGTCATTTCTGCCAACCAAAAAACCAACGTGAAGTGAACATAGCAACAACGAGTACATTCCTTCATGAATACTCCTATGTAAATCAAATCAAATCAAATTATACTGCACTAAACCTAATTACCAAGTAGTGGGCGAGGGTTTGAAGGTAGTGGGCGCGGGTAACCATGTAATTACCAATTAGTGGCAGAAGGTTTGAAGGTAGATGCCAAGTAGTGGGCGCGGGTTTGTCAGAAGAATGTTTGTTATATTACCATAATGCCACTTGATCCAACGTTCAAACCACATCATAAAAACATATATACGGTGGACTGTTCGTGAAATTTGAATTGATCGAACATTCAAACCACTCCGTAAAAACATATATCCCGTGAATTGTTCTAGATGAGAGGCAACAGCCAGAATATATATATATATATATATATATATATATATATATCGTTGAAAGAACTTGATAAATCTATATATATGGGGTTTGAAGTTCATTTTACAACGTTTTTGTCCTCCTTCTCTCTGTTCAGGTTGGCATTGGCATCCTTGTGTGCTTGGCTGTGCATGTTTGAGTCTGAGTCATTATGTCTGTGGTTTGAGTATGAGTATAGGTTGGTCTGTGTGTGAGTCCGTCAGTCATGTTTGTTAGATATATGTGGTTTGAGCATGGGTATAGGTGTTAGTCATGTCTGTTTAGATAGAGGAGGGTTTGTAACTTTTGAACTCATAGAGATCAATGCAGATCCTCTTTCAAAATGGTATGCAAGAGAGTCATCGATTTTCCATTTATATTTTGTCTATGCAACAATTCTATTTCATTGCCATGTATCTTTCTTGATTGTAAATTATTTCTTTATATGTAGTTGTTTCTGAGAAATGTTTGAATGATACAGGTCATTGAAGATGTTATTGAGGTTGGCTGAAGAAATGAAAATCCCAAATTCAATTCGAGGTATGGTCTCTTAATTTTATTTCAATTAATTTAAACATTTCCCATCAGCCATTTTTGTAGGATTATAAAGCCTTGCCGCCTACTCGAATTATTTGAACGATTTTTATTAGCTTTAATTTTACATATCCGCCCCTATGTAGACTTGTCTTAGGCTCCCTATAGCTTAACTTGTTGGTTTAATCTGCGCTTTAATTCTCTTTTCTTTTTCCAATTTTAACAGTCATTTTCTCCCTTCTTGGCTCTGTTCCGCACCATATCTTGATTACAATTGTAGAAGGCACGGCCAAAAAATAAACCCTACCCTCCATATATAAAAGCACCGCCAAAACCCTACATGGAAAGACCCTATAGAGCCATGCAGTTTGAAAGCTGGACAAATAACCTCACATACCCTAGGGCGCAGACTAATAACCTACTTAGGAAATGGAGTTTGGAGGCAGGAGTGAGGGATGTCCGGAGAAAATGAAAAAAAGGGTGATCGGCTTTCCAAAAATAACATAGACTACGCCCTCTCTGCACATCTCCAACCCTACACATCTGCCTCCTCTGAATTTACATTTACCCTTACAGCGCTTCGTAATTTCTCATTTGTTGTAAATTTTGTACGTTTAACTGTCTCACTGTCTGACCCGCCATACCTTAACTGGGTAACCCTCTGCTACATTGGAGTTGTTATTTAGATGCTGGAAAAGCCATAGAAAGTAACAGAGTGATTCAGGATTTAACGCTAGAAGTCATAGCAAGTAACAGCTATATGGAGTGTGTATGCTGTTTGGCAGATATTGTACCAGTAATTTTTGAAAGATATGGAGCACGGAGAAAGCACGGAGAAAGCAGTTAATGAGATTCTTTCCCCATAATAAGAAAGAACGGAGAAATTACGCTTTGATCAGAGTTTTCTCACACATGTGCTGATCTTTTCAAACCAAATTCTGTCAAATACTAGTGCGTATGGTCTAAAAATACTGTGGGTGTCCCATATTGTGTCTCATTATTATTATTGTGCAGTAAACCAAATGGACATGGCATTAAATAAAACCAAAACCGGAGGAGGCTCATCTTTTTTAAATCCAAGCCACTTGTCACGTGATAGATCCTATTCTATTAGTTTGTGTATAGGACTATTAGTCGATCAGATTCGATGATGGGATGAAATAGTGGGAGATTCTGCTGGTGAGGGCTGTGTATAATCACTTCTCAGGATTTAGATGAATCATAACGCCGACTACCAAACGATTTTTTATTTTTATTTTTTTCTCACCCTAACAGAGTACTTGCATTTCAACCTTTATTGGGTCCGATCCTTAATTGCACGAAATGGTCAGAGTTTCTGTTTGTGGGATTTGTGAAAGCCATAAAGGATTTGTGAAAGCCATAAAGGAAAAGATGTTTAGTAGTTATACAAGTTAGTGTAATTCTACCGTTAGTCCGCATACATATACACATAATTTATTCTCGGGTTTCCCCGACTTGAATAATTTCTTTTCAACTTTTATGACTTGCTTTCCTTTTCCCACTTGGTAGCCAGCTTATCCTTATTTCTCCATATTGTACATTCTCCAACACAGCTTTCTTTCACGTGGTTCTCTCATACCGTACAATATCCAAATTATGAAGCCACTTACTATCGCTAAGTCGTAGTGCTCGCATATATTGGGCTCTACAGTGCTGACTACCTCTAGATGCTCACCCTACATCATCTCTCCATAACTCATCAAATCATATTCCAACTTTGTATGAAACGCATACGCCCCATGATCGTCTACATAGCAGAACACAACATGTTCACCATAGCCATTTCACCGTTAATTCTTATAACCCCGCTTCAATTTTTGTGTTCCATTGATTGGTCATGGAAGCCGTATGATTCGAATCTTATCGTGAAAGAAATCGTAAATGACTTACATGATTTGCCCGGTCTCGTATTCTTCAATATGGAACTTCTACTCCAATGACTCTTGCAATTCATTCCGTGAGGTGCAGACGACGATGGGTTTTTTCGAGTTCAAACCCTAAATCTTCGCGCTTGCTAGCTAGTTCCCCCGGAGAAGGACGAGTCAGTCCATCATTTGGGTAATCCGAGTATCCCCGCATCAAATGATTGTTTTTCCCGGAACAAATTCCGTACACCCTCCGAAATCTTCATAAGCTTCCGTTTCTAGGTATCGTTAATAATCAGCTTTATTAGGTCTAATTCCTTAAAGTTTTCAGCAATTTACACCGTCATTGTATGTTTGATTTGAGGCTACAATCAACTCAAGGCTCCATTCCAGCGAGAGTTTCACTCAAAGAATTCAAATCTCAAGATCTTGGTATTGGCTCATAACAATATCATGGGAAAAATTCCTTTAGCATTGAATGCGAGCTTCTACATGGATCTCAATTCAGCAATCATGTCATCTTACCATTGCGTCCTTCTTCTTTTACAATATCTATCTTCGACACAAAAATGCTCCGTCTCGATCCGTGGAGAATTTAGCTTCTCTCGAATAGATTGAAGCACTTACATGTGAACTCGAACTACTTATTAGCGCATACCAAAATCCCTATTTGGGCTTCACCACCGTCAAATGTTTTCCCGCAAGGTAACAGATTATGTGGTAACTCCGAGCTTTTAGCTATTTAGAAGGCTAACTACCAGATCATCTGTCCCGAGTCAACATGGGTACTTCCCTTAAACCGACAATCCAACTCCAATAATTAAGACCATGTTGGCCGATGCCTTAGCTTAGTGGAAGTTAAGAAGGCTTTCGATGCCTTCCCTTGAACCTTTCTTTCCCTCATACTTACAAAACTCCAACACATCGCAATGATTCCCTTGTACCGTCGTTGATTCACTATGACTTGTACCTAATTAAATGATAAGGATTCACTCGCGACCGATTGTTGGATTCCAATTCAAAACCCAAAGAACATCGAGGGAATAAGTTTCTAATAGGTTAGGTATCCCAAACATCATACGATTTCGAACTTAGTTAGAGACCTTGGTCAAGAACCAGCTTTTTTCGGGGAGGAAGCTATTAAGTTTATATTAATAGATATTTTACATACCCTGAAAATGTCGCATGCAGGGACAACTGCCCCAAATTTAATTTTATCCATTGCTATATATTTTAATCACACTCCATGCGTAACACCGTATCATACGATCAAGTTCAATGATTTCGCATTTTTCATATTACAAAGAAACTACATTCATATGATTCCCTTTCTTTTCTTTTTCCAGATTCAAATTTCTTTAAATCCCTTAAATAGTTAGTTTACTTAATTTTATTCATTGCTATAGAATTTAATCACACTTACCATTTATAACTTACCATTATAAATTCTTTAATTTCTTCTTTTTCAAATTTTTTTTTTTTTTTAATAAATTTTTTTATCATATTTTTTAATAAATTTTTTATGCTTTTTTTTTTAATATTTACATTCATATTTTTATAAATCTAAATTAAATAAGAATACATTATTTAGAATGTTTGTAAATATTTAAATATTTTTATTATTTATTGTCATACATTTATAATATCTAAATGTTTGTGAATGCTTTATATTATTATTATTTATGTAATAAATATAATTTTTGAATGCTATTTATTATTTATATATAATAAATATAATTTTTGTTTTATTATATATATCTATATATATATGAAAGAATGTATTTGGGTTACTAATGTATGGTTTGGATTTTTGTATTTTATATGTATATGAATGCATCATTTTGAGAATTGGAAATAGTGTTTTTTATTAGTTGTATTTCCATAGTTAGAATATATTTGATGATGTTTTTATTTTGATATGTATGAATGAATAGGATATCTACTTCTATATTGTGTGAATGTATTATTGAGAGTATTTCATTGCTTGTGTGTACTTTTTTTGAGTGCTTATTCTTCTATGTTTATGAATGTCTCATTTGCATGCTTTTGAGTATTCTTTCATTGTTTATTTGTATTTATATGAGTGTCATGTTTGAGTATTCCTTCAGTGTTAAAGTGGTTATTTCATTGTATGCGTGTATATATATGTATTTTTTCTAAATAATTGATTGTATTACTTTGAATGTTTTTCAAGATTCCTTCATTATTTGCTTGTGTGTGTATTTTTTTGAGTATTCTTATATTTGGATATTGTTTTCTTCTATGTGTATGAATTTGTTATTTGTTGTATTTGCATGTATGTTATTTTGCATGGATTTTGGATAGGTGTATGAATGTATTATTTTCTATTCTTGTGTGTATATTATTTACTTGTATTCTTTGCATATTCTGTGTGTATGTCTACGAATCTACTTTTTTTACATTTATATGTGTCTTGTTTACTAGTATTCTTTGTATGTGTATGGATGCATTCTTAATGTGTGTATGAACCTATTCTTTGCTTGATTTGAATGTGTTTTGTTTAATTGTATTCTTTGTATGTGTTTGAATGTTTTCTTTTCTAGGTTTGTATGTCTTATTTAATTGTATTCTTTGGATGTGTATGAATGTATCCCTTATGTGTGTATGAACCTATTCTTTGCTTGATTTGAATGTGTTTTGTTTACTTGTATTCTTTGTATGTGTTTGAATGTTTTCTTTTCTACATTTGTATGTCTTATTTAATTGTATTCTTTGGATGTGTATGAATGTGTTTCATTATGTGTGGACGAATCTATTCTTTGCTACATTTGGACGTGTCTTGTTCAATTGTATTCCTTTGTATGTCTATGAAACTATTCCTTATGTGTATGAATCTATTCTTTGCTACATTTGTATGTGTTTTGTTTAATTGTATTCTTTGTAGAATGTGTATGAATGTATTCTTTTATGTGTGTTTGATTCTTTTGTTTTTTATATTTATATATGTATTATTTATTTGTAAATATATGAGTGTAATTTGTGTGAATATATTTTTTCAATATTTAGTATATGATTACTATCATTATTTCTATATATAAATATTAGATTATTAAATTACAAATATATTAGTTTAAATATTAACTTGTAAATACATTGGTAGGAATATTTATGAATATGTTATTATTATTATCAAATTTTTATTTTTATTTTTTATTTGGGATTTTTACTTTAAATTTTGATTTTTGATTCAAGATTTTCTAATTAACTTTTTATTATTTTATTTATTATTTTTGTAAACAAAATTTTATATACTAATAATATTAATTTATCATTTTTAAAATTAAAAAATAATATACATATTACAATAACATTAAAAAAGTACATAATATTAATCCACAAGGTACAACTCAATTAATCATTGTCATGTTATAAAGTATTTATGCAAACTATTACAATCAAGATTCAAAACCCTTAAAAAAGAAGAAAAAACAATAACATAATATTTAGAACAACATCAATTTGAAATAACACATATTAATTAATTATTTATACTAAAATCAATACAATAAATAAATTTCTATAAAATATTATTTCAAAATGATTAATTAATTTTAATAATTTATAATTTTACTCCAAAAAATATTTATTAAAGCTTTGTTAACCATAATCATTTTTTAAATAGAGTAAAGAAATTAATATTTACTAATTTTAATATCATACCAATTAACTTATAAAATAAATTTAATTATCAACATCATATTATTTATACTCAATCTTAAGCACATGCAACAAAAAAATATTAATACTAAAGTTCATAGCAAGTGTAGTGTGTGAACATGTCACATCGTGAGTGAGTGTGTAATGTTTGCTGGGTTATGTATGTTTTTGTTCACCCTATGTTTGTTGTGGGCATGTATGATAGTGATTGTGCCTCATTGGTAATGGATTGTGTGGGTGAGCGTCGATGAGTTGAGTACGTGGTTAGTCCCATGCCAATGATGGACCATTTTTGGGGTCATATAAGCTCTCACCTTCACGTAGTTGACCTGTTAGTAGATATTTTACATCTCAAAGCCAAGCGGAGCTTTTCTATATAATTCTTTTTAATTTATTTAAAACATAACATTAACTTCAATATATTAAAATAATTTTTTAATAATATTTAAATAATATTATTTAATATATATATATATATATATATATATATATATATATATATATATATATATATATATATATATATATATATATATAAATTAAAAATAAAATAAATATATATATCTATATTGGTTAATTTTACAAGAATTTTTCAATTATGTTAATTATAAAAATAAATCAATATAATTGTTAATTATTATAATATTTTATTTTAAAAAATTATTTATAAAAATATGTGTTATTATATGTATCATTCACATTTAATTACTAAATCATAATAATATTAAAATAAAATAAATGTAAATATTTATTATTATGAGTTTTATTAAAATTTAAAAAAAAATTAGATATGTGTGAGAGAGATAGACATAATGTAATATAAATCAAAAAATAAATAAAATATGAAATTAAATGAAAAGACTAATATAATGTAATGCAAATATTTTAACAAATTCAAAATTAAAATAAAATAATGAAAGTAAAAAATAACAAAATAAAAAATAAATCTATAAAAATAAATAAAACAAAAAATATGGTATTGGGAAAATCCAAATCTCTAAGAAGTTTTCATCTAGAGATTTGAATATATTCTTTGCTACATTTGTATGTGTCTTGTTTAATTTTATTCTTTGTATGTGTATGCATGTATTTTTTTATGTTTGTTTGATTATTTTTTTGTTATATTTATATATGTATTATTTATTTGTAGATATATAAGTGTAATTTATATGAATATATTTTTTGAATATTTATTTATATGATTACTATCATTATTAGATATAAATATTAGATTATTAAATTACAAATATATTTATGTCTTCTCTATAAAAGTATTTTGAATGTTGTATGAATCTATTCTTTGATATATTTGTATGTGTTTTGTTTAATTGTATTCTTTGTATGTATATGAAAGTATTCTTTTATGTGTGTTTGATTCTTCTTTGTTATATTTATATATGAGTGTAATTTGTATAAATATATTTTTTGAATATTTATTTAAATGATTACTATCCTTATTTCTATATATAAATATTAGATTATTAAATTACAAATATATTAGTTTAAATATTAACTTGTAAAAAACATTGGTAAGAATATTTATGAAAATGAATAAAATAATAAAAGTAAAAAATAACAAAATAAAAATAAATCTATAAAAAATAAAATAAAATAAAAATATGGTATTGGAAAAAAATCAAATCTCTGTTGGCTTTAAAAGATGTTTTCTATATATAAATATTAGATTATTAAATGAAAGATATATTAGTTTGAATATTAACTTGTAAATACATTGGTATGGATATTTATGAAAATTTTTTAATTATTATTAGTAATTTTTTTATTTTTTATTTTTTTGGGTTTTTTTACTTTAAGTTTTGACTTTGATTTTTATTTTTTTAATTATTTTCTTTTTTTCTCTTTTTTTTAACATAATTTTATGTACTCATAATATTAATTTATCATTTTAATATTAATAATAATATACATACTACAATAACATTAAAAAATACATAATATTATTCCATATGGTACAAATCAATTAAGGATTTTTAGAAAAACACTAACATAATATATATAATAGCATCAATTTGCAATAACACATATTAATTAATTGTTTATACTTAAATCATCGATATAATAAATAAATTTTATAAAATTTTATTTCAATTTTTTTATTAATTGTAATAATTTATAGTTTTACTAGAGGAAATATTTATCTAAAACTTATTAAGTATAATCATTTATTTAAATATAGTAAAGAAATTAATACTGGCTAATTTTAATATCATACTAATTAATTTATAAAAATAAATTTAATTATCAATATCATAATATTTATACTCAATCTTAATCACATGTAACAAAATAATGTCAAGATTTCATAGTAAGTGTAGTGTGTGAACATGTCACCTTGTGAGTGAATGTGTAATGTTTCTAGGTTATGTATGCTTATGTTCACCCTATGTTTGTTGTGTGCATGTATGCTATTGATTGCGCCTCATTGGCAATGAAATTGTGTAGTGAGCGTCACTAGTTAGTCCCATGCTAATGATGGACCTTTTTTTGGGTTGATATAAACTCTCACCTTCACTTGATTGACCTTGTTATTAAAAATTTTACATCTCAAAGCAAAGAGGAGCTTTCTATATAATGTTTTATTAATTTATTTAAAACACAACATTAACTTCAATATATTGAATTTTTTTTAATAATATTTAAATAATATTATTATCTCAAAAAATATATATATATAACTTAATAAAATTATAACACAATAAAATAAAACAAAACAAAATAAATTAAATTAAATTAAATTAAATTAAATTATATATATATATAGTTATTAAGTATTATTTTAAGTTAAAATTAAAATACTTTATAGCCATTTTTCAATTATTTTAATTATAAAAAAAAATTACTATAATTGTTAATTATTATAATGTTTTACTTTTAAAATATTTAGAAAATATCTATGTTATTATATATATCATTCACATTTAATTATTAAATTATATATGGTAGATATGGTAGAATTGATGTAACATAATTCCCAAATAAATAAAACAAAAACTTAAATGAAAAGACTAATATAATGTAATGCAAATAACAACAGATTCAAAATAAAATAAAAATATTGTATTCGAACCATTGAATGTGGAATATAGCTTATTTGAAGAGTGATTTAAACTACGGAACTACAACTCATAGAGAAAAATCAAATATGGTTTTCACTCTAAAAGAGGTTTTCATTTCAAGAGATTTGATTCATCTAGGTACTTTGATATATCCACTATTAAGATGAAACCTTTCATCTCAATAGATTTGATTCGTCTAGGTAATGATATATGCAGGGTGTTAAGATTAAATGTAGGTTGGTAGAAATGTTGTAACATAATATTTAAATAAATATGATGTAATGTAAAAATTTTAACCAAGTTCAAAAAAATTGAAAGTAAAAATAATGAGATAAAAATAAACTTATAAAATTATGGTATTGAGAACACATTCATGTAGAATATCGTCTATTTCAAGAGTGAAATTAAAAGCACTCTAAATCCATTTTTAACTATAAAACTACAAAGAATTGACCGAGATCAAACCTCTTTTTCACTCTAAAAGAGATTTCCATCTTAATTGATTTGATGCATCTAAAGCTTGGTAGACCCATTGTTATGATGAAATCTAGGTTGGTTATATATATAACCAACATAGTATGGTAGAGATGTTATAAAATAATGTATAAAAATATCAATTACACCAAATGTTGCAAAGGAAACATCCTAGAGAAGTAGCATAGGAAGGAGTAGCATAGACGTGTAAAGTCTTAAATGCAACATCGCACCAAAAACCAAGGATGCCCTTAATATCGAAAATCAATTCAATAATTTGAAACAAAACCATATATTAGATATATGTTGGAAACAATATTCTTGATATGTCAGTACAATGGAAACATTAGTTTGAGATTCGATTTCATCCTTAATACGAAAGGCATTAGGAAATTTCGATTTCTTTTAACCAAAATTATAATTTATGATATTTAAATAAATAAATAAATAAATAAAAATTTATCTTTACAAATTACTTATGGTAGAGGCAATTAGAGGGGAAACATGGGGATTTGTTTGATTCTTAAAACTCGAGTGTTTACGCTCTGAAAAAAACTTGGAATGCATATTACAACTTATTATTATTCTTATGTAGCCTTGCAATTTTTACTAATCTCATAAAATAATCCCCTCTTTTTTCATTCTTAGGATTTTATTTTCATCATATTTCATATTTTCTATAACCTCAAAAATAGCACACAAAACAATTGGTTGTCCTTTTGTATGCATGATATTTTTTAAACCATGAAATTAAAAAGGAAAGTGGGGATGGCTTGATCATTCGTCATTTAGGAAATTTTCTACTCCCAAGAATTTAGTGATTGCGGTCAGCAACATGTTGATACTAAATGTCCAAAGCACGTCTCCCAAAGCTCCATTTTTTTCATGGATTCGGTTATTGTTGTGCGCAATCCATTATACCTCATGGTTACTCCTCCTAAATTTCTTAACTCCTCTTCTATGAGTGGTTAATTTTACTCCGAATGAGATTCAACATGTCTCTCTTAAGGTCTATATTCATAATATGTCTATATTCATCACCCCTATGATGAGTGCTACCCATATAACATAACTTAATATTCTCCGCTTTATGCGTCGATAACAATTATAGTTTTTATACTGCATCACCTACAATGCAGACTGTTATTCGGGGTTTAGATTCTTTTCAGTACTTACAGACAGCCCTGGAATACAAGAATTTCCATGAGGATTTTTGGGCTTAACCTCCCCTCTTCTCAGTTCATATAGTAGACTTATATATCTACATATTTTACCTTGTATGTCTCAGGTTTTCTGTGCAGGATGATCACTAGGCCCTTAATCAAACTTCCCAGTTTGTCGGCCTGCTAATATTTTCAATATGTTAAAGTTTCAGCATCGAAGTATAGATGTATGCCTCCTCGCATACATCTATCTCTACGCAGTTCACCACCATTGCTCCACTACTTTCCCAGTAGTTCTATGGATGGTAACCAGATGCTCTGTTCATGGTATTTTACACATGCTTACAATCTTCCCTCACACAAACTGTTATTACTCAATAGATTTTGCAATAGGCTTTTTCCCCCCTTATTTGTCTGTTATAACCATTCAGCATGTATGACACTATGGTACAGATTCAGCTGTTCCATGGAAACTAGGAAAGAGCGCCTCTTGCTTCACTCCAAGCGAGGGAGAGAATACTGAACTTGATAGTTTTGAATCCCTAGTGTTAGATCCTCGTACTTAGTTAGGATTCAACTTCTACTTCCATAGGTGTACCATTACATTTAATAGAATACTGTAAATTCTAAAATTTAATAGGTGTACCATTGTAACACAGCTGAGGATTGTTGTTCCCTACTTTCTGTTATTGATCACAGTAAATTATGTACCATCATTACTGTTATGATAGAGTTAGTTGTTCGGAACTTAATGTTCATGGGTACTGGTTTGTTAACATCTTCTGTTTACACACACAGAAACTAAATACTCCTTTAAAGGATAGCCATCTATACCTATACATAGTTGTTATATTGGCTGCTCAATTGATCTATCATTTCAAACCTCATGATTTCAATGTACTCATCTCTACACCCAACCATTTGTCTCTTCTGTCAATAGTTGTAGTTGCAATTACATAAGTTACTGAACCATTAATCCATCTAACAGTTGCATAATGCAACATAACATAACAATTCATACATTCCATAATGTACTATAACATCACAATTTCATAAATTGCATAAAGGAATATAATATCACAATTTCATAAATTGAATAAAGGAATATAACATCACAATTTCATAAATTGCATAAAGGAATATAACATCACAATTTCATAAAACAGGGATATGATTAACACAGACTTACAGATATCTCCAAATTTATGCATGCACACCTCTACTATGACCAGTCCTCCCAACCTTAGAATCCTCTTTATCTCCCAAGATTCACCCCCGAGCAGAGATCCTCCCCAGAACAGACTAGCCTCAATCTGTTCTGGAGCAGCTTATTTAAGCTGTGCTTTCCCCAAGCCTGTTTCCAATTCTGCGTCCAGAATTTCAGGATGCTTTATTCCTGTTTAGCCTAGGCTTCCCATTCTGGGACTATTTAAAGCTGCTTTAAGCTTTTCCTCAGCTTTTCCAGTTTTTTTCTCACCTCTTCCCAACTACTCCTCTTCATTGGGGAAATTTAGATTTTTCCTCAAAATCTAAATTAGAAATAATTTCTTTCAAGGATTTTTGAAAGATTTGGGGAAAGTCTTTTTTCCTTTTCCATCACCTCATGGATTAGGCATATGATCTCATTTTCTCATCTGGTCATAGTGCATACATACTATTTTATTTATTTTTCATAATTAATTAGTTAACCACATTCACACAATAATCATCCACTGGGGTCCACTCCCCTTTGGATTTATGTTCAAATGTCTTATTTGAAAAGAATAGAACTTGGGGGTGTTACATATTCCCCCTCTGAAAATAAACACCGTCCTCGGTGTTGACAACTATCTACTAGTTGATTTTGAACATAATTATGAATGCTTTTCCATCATCTGAGCTTCTCTGTGCCCTGTAGCTTTTTAGCAGTAAAGTGCTCCACTGCACCTTTACCCGAGCTACTGTTCACTTTTGCAATTTCATTTCTTCTCGCTTTCATCTTTGAAGTGACCCTCGAAGGAAATTCTTCTTCTGGTTCCACCTGGACCACATTTCAAATCAATCATGTGAGAAGCATCATGTGTAAAAATTATAACTTTTCTTTTCCAACAAGGAGACATGAAATATATCAGGAAATTTACTAGGCAAGGGTAAGGCTAATTTATAAGCCATTAGTTTTCCTCCTTTCCAACACCTTCCTCGGTGTTACCCTTTAACGTTGACTTTTTCAACTTTGACAAAGATTTCTTCTTTGTTTTTGCTTTGTTTCTAGCAGAGTACTCTCCTGCTTTATGCAGTTGCTTTTCTTTCTACTTCTTTGCAAGAAGTCTGTCTAGAAAATCTTTTATTCTGCTTTCCCTGTCCACAATTCATACCAATGTAAGTAATATCAGGTACATATAATTGATAATTCACCACAGCGTTCTGTAGTTCAATAACTTAAGACATTCAGTTATGAATCAAACTGCTCAGGTTCATAATAGTTTAGTGCACTTTTAGTACACTACTTATCCTTTCTTGTTTTTCAGTGAGATTCTTTCCTCACGCAACCTGGTTCAGTTCAGCTTTTCTGGATTTTCTAGGTGATTTATCTTCACCTTTTTCCTCTTTGTTTCCAGAGTGCCCAATTTCCTATTACACACTTGGCTAAACAATTTTTTCAACTTTTTCATTAGTACTCATAAATGAGAGAAAACAATTGTATCATATGCATGGTTATGCTTACCCTTTCTCATTTTATAGTTGTACTTCTAGTATTTTTTCATTGTTTCTTTTGTTAGTTAATCAATTTACTAGTATCATCTAGACTCATTAATAATCTCTACAATTCCATGCTTACCTCTCACATGAAATTGTATCCACTAGTTCAACACTTAAGTGAACAATTTTGGAGCTGATGGGTTTCCCCCATACCCAAGTCCAAAATACAGCTCATCCTCTTTTCTCTCGGTTTGTAGCTGTATGATTTCACATCATTTCTCTGTCTTTGAATTTAAGACTCAAGAAAATTAACTTTAATAAAATTTACCCCACAAAGTTTTATAGTGTGAATACCTATTTCCTTTTCAGGGGATAAATGAAATTTCTATAATTCATCACATTCACAAATAGTAATACTTGATAATGCCAAAAATAAATTTGACACCTTTTTCAAAGACTCACCAGAATTTATACATTTACTTTTAATTGTATGTTCATGCTTTGCTAGTTCCCCTCTTCTATTTCTCTCATCGGCTTATATACTAAAATAGAGTTAATTAGAATAAAAGTATCCCAACTTTTTCCTGAGTCATAAAAGAATTCCTTCTTTTCTATTGCATAAAAGCATTCTATTTTTTTTGTCTAGCAAAAGCAACCCATAAATCTCTCATGCTTTTATTTTTAAATCTGTATTTGTTTTTTTTTTTTTTTTTTCCTTATGAGAGAAATATCCCTTCTCCATAATTTTTCCAATTCTTTTACTCATTATCTCTAAACTTATAAAATATACCAACTGGAAGAATATAAATAACTAATTAAGAATCATTCTTCCATTATCACCAGAATATTCTTCCTTAAGTAATTCATCCGGAAAATTTTAATTTACCCCTTCATTCATTCATGTCTAACTCAATGTAATGGTTCCACAGTTACTAAATCAACCATTTAATTGTAATTAAAACTTGTACTTCAATCTTATTTTCTTTTATAGTAGTATACATGCCTTATTTATAGAATACATTTTCCACTTACTCATATACTACTTACATCTCAAGCCTTGGGCAATATACATCTCATGAGCATGTATATATATCCACTAGGTTTGTATATATCCTATATATTTCCAAACCTTATGGTATAAGTAACCATGATATATATATATATATAGCCTTAGCAATATCAATTTGATGAACATATGAATATATATATATATCCCTATATTTATATATATTCATATATAAGTTCAAAGCCTTTTTGGGAGTGCTACCATATATATGTTACACATAATTTAAAATAATCCCTTTTATATGAACCATTATATTTCCTATCATTAAATCCACTCTTTTTCATATATATATAGAACCACTCTATATATATATAATCCACAATATATAACTCCATCCTATATATAAAACCCACCACCTATATATATATCCACCAGACATATATATAAATATATTCATTAATATATAAAGATGTTTAAGCTAAAGAGGTATATGTAGGTGGTTAAGAAGACTCTAAATAGAATATTAAATGTTTTCTTAAAGACTCGATGAGTAAAGAGAACCTCACCAAAAGTAACACCTCCCGTTTTAAATTTTTTTTTTCTTTTAGAATACACTATTCAAAATTTACTGGAATAAGAAGTCATATTTTTTTTTTTTTTTTTCTTTACTCCCAGTTTAATCAACTCACCTTGTACATTTCGCATTTCCCCCCTTTTTTTTTCCATTGAACACTTTCCATATATTCCTTCCCATTATATAAATATATATATATGAGTATATATATATATATATATATATATAGATATATATATATATATAGTTACATATATGTTTATAGTTACATATACATGTACCCATTTATATGACAATCTATACTATTAAGAGGAGTGGTTACTCTACCTTTTTCAATAACCTCTTCTAATTTTTATACCTTCATTGGTATGTTGTTGAATTCCTTACTTACCTATATATTCATCTCTATGTGGAGTTAATACCCTTACCACACATATATATATAAATCATATATATATCTCTATCGACCATATTACTTGTAGGTATTTGGCCTTTGGCAATTTATTACTTAATATACCTATGTGAATATGGCACCTATAATTACGTATATATGTAACATATATATATATATATAGGTCAAATTTGCGCATAGAGGAATGGGTAAGCGCCACTATGCATTTTCCATTTATCTACATTAATATACATATATGCAACCTTGACAACCTACCTCTATACTATCACCTAACTCTCATACATAACTCGTTAATATTACCTTAGCAGTTGGAATATGATAATGTTAGAGATATCCGAACCCCACGCCTCGGTCAAAGGAGTCATTACATGTATTTACATATGAACTGAACTTATCCCATCCGTAGCGCGGTATACGTATTTTGACTGTGGAAAATAGGTATTGCGAATTTCAGTTAGGCAGCCACGATATCGGAGGTTGCCAACTCAGCTACGGGTGGACAAAATTTTAATCTATAATTTTATTTTTTTTCGTTTACCAGCGTCGGTTGTCAAACCCTAACCCGCTGGAAGTTTACCACCGGTTTTCGTATTGATGCCAAGACTGACGTTGATGGTTTTCTTACTATGACAGGGTTGCATGCAGGAAAGAGGAGTCCTTGGTACAACGGAGATCAGTCTTTTGATCTGGCCCATCCATACGCTTCATCCCTGTCTCGCACAGCCTTGCGTGTTCCCCTGAACTGGCTTCCGGACTCTGGACCGAGACAGCTCGCTTTTCAAACTGCACTTTCTTCCGATGCAAGAGACCGGACTCATCGCCCTCTGCATCACAAAATGTCATTTCGGTGGTGATCTAATTATGAGTTCTCAAGGTAAGTTCGGCGGTCTGGTACGTCGATCCCATTTTTAATTAGGATTAAATTTACCGTAGGGTACTCGGGCTACAGCTCGAGTTGCATCTCCAAATCGTTCTTGAGATTTCGGAAGATGCGGCTACAGAGTGAGTACCGTTGGGGTTTAGATGCTAGGGTTTTATTTAAGCGTTCTCTGTCGCCTGAAACCCTAAGTTTTTTTTTTCTCAACTCTGCGATTTACTAATTGCTTGTTTGATTCAGGGATAGTTCTTGAACTACAGAGTGCGTCTGCTGTCTCCGAGCCCTCCTGGTTTTATTGAGACGTATTTCATATTTGCATGTTCCCTTCTGAGTATCAGTCTCGCTCTCGTCATTTTATTTCCTTAATTATTTAGCGGCACTTTTTTTTTTCCTATTGCTCTGGTGTACAGGTGTTTTTGTATACCGATTAGTCTACCAGCAACTGGAATAGCAGTCACGATGATGTTTACTGAGGGTCTGCTATAGGATGTTCTGTCATCTGAGTTCCTTACTCTGTTGGTCGCATGGTTTTCCTAGAGCAATGATTTCTGGTTATATCTACGTTAACTCATCGAAGATATTTATCCACAATTTCATGTCAATCCTAGCGATAGCCGGTACCTCCTTCAGATTCGTAGAGTAGGCTTTTTCTGTGGTTTTTTTTTTTTTTTTCCGACCATCCGAGATGGGGCTGAATAGAACTTCGATATTTACCACAGAGTTCTGTAGTTACGATCCGGCTATGCGTCCAGTATTGTAAGACCTGTCTCGTCGCTCCACTAATTCATAGTGGTGTGACCATAACGGCAGAATTATAGAACCCACAGAATTTGTATTTCTATGTATGAATAATAGTGCAGGTTGAAACTTGTGGACGCCTCTAAATTTTTTCGTGGGCGTTTATGAATATACACATCATATTTTTAAGTTGATATTTCCACCTACTCTCTGTTTAATTCTACAGTAGTCGGTTGCCGTTTTCGCTTCAAAGTTGAAGGTATAGTTAAACGCTATGAGCGCAAATTCCGTTCTGAGTGACACAACTTACCATAATGACTTCACATGGCTGCCCTCGGCACATATGATACACGTCGTATGGTTTGGTTCCGTAATATTTCTTTCCACGCTCATTTGTTTTTTTTCATTATCAATAACTCTCGGCGCGTTTGTTTACTGTCATTACCATATATGATTTCAATGATTCTCGGCGCATTTGTTTACTGTCATTACCATATATGATTTTTAATGACTCTAAGCGCGTTTGTTTGATGTGGTTCACGTGTATGATAACTCAAGCATTCGGCATGATTGCATCGGTAGGTTTGATAACCAAATTTGACTTTTCATATATTTCTTTTATATAAAGTCGAATTCCTCTGGCGACAAGACTGTATATATATATCTGTTTAATAACTAAAATTTGGTCTTCATATATTTCGTTTAGATAAAGTCGAGTCCACTTTATCATCGTGGCTCCAAGCATCCTGCATATATATATATAATCGAATAGGATATATGTATATATGAAAGTGTATTTGTTTTAAAACGTATATGCATATGTTCGATAATGTAATGTTTTTGTTTTAAACTATATATGTATATGTTTCATAGGATAGATAGATAAGTTTATCACTCCTAAATCTACTCCAAAATCCTAACGTTGCTCTTAAGGATTAGAGGGGAAATTTTAACTTTTCAATACAATCTATCATGGCTAGAAGGGGGTTAACCTTATTGTATTACAGTTTTGTTCTTTGGTTTATCATGAATACATCTTCCAAGTACTCACTATTTGATTCTAAATCTTTTGAAGTAACCCTTGCATATTAAATAATGCTTGGCTAGAGGACTTTGTTTCTAAATTCCCTTCTTTATTAGGGTAATTATTTTCATATGTCCCCATTTTGTCAAGGAGTAAGAATCTAACTTAGCCATGGAATCCACCTCCTTATCATTGGTTGAATGCTCATGCATGTAGTCGATAAATGTTGTAAGAGTTGAATGCTCATATTTGCAATTTATACTATACCATCTAGTTTGATTTCTTTCTGCTACATACCAGATATATATATATAGTTTTTTTTTTTCAGAAATACTATCAAGTTTCTCTAGCATACATCTAAGCATATCATATTTTTTTTTTCTCAGAAACATAACAAAATTTAATCATCTATAGAGTTCAAGAAACTTCAGATTTAAACCGTCCTTGGTTTAGAGATTCTGGGGTTTCTTCTCTATGTTAGCTGGTCTACAACTAGACAGAATCTAAGAGGTGCTTACCTTAAGATGGATTCTGTTAAATGTAGTACTAAATTTTCTTAATTGCCATACAATTAAATTTTATATGTAGCCAATTCATACTGAAATAAGATATAGAAACCACAATTTCAGAATAAAATCATTGTCTTTAATCTATATGGTCCAGTTACTATATGTCTATATATGCATTCTATAGTGCATGACCAGGAGACTTTCATAATAAGTTAAATCATTTAATATAGTACTGGTACCAAAGATTAATGATGATTTTTTTTCTCAATGCAATAGATACACTTATCAATGTTATAGCATAGAGATTTCTTCAATGTCCCATTCTATTGCTCCTATTTGCTTATTACTTTTTTTTTTTTACCTCAATTCTGCTACAATATCATTCTAATATACTCAAGTATATATGCTGTTACCTTGTGTCTACATAAATAAGAGAATATTTCACTTTCCATAGAGACTAAGTAACTTCAACATTGATCTTTTCTACTGTATTAAGATGGTTTCAGTATCTTAACTTTATGCACACTGTAATTGCTTTTACATAACGCTGATAGTAGGACAATAGCTAAATATGTCATTATAAACCTATTATAGGTTTAACCATTCTGGTTTATGAGCCTCCTCATACTACTCCCTTCATCACCATCTGTTACATGTATACCTGGAAGTATATCCAAGATATTTGTATACTCGAAGTACTAATTTTTTTTTTATATTCATAAATTTTATAACAATTAACCATTTCCTTGTGAGCACATATCTTGCCCAATTTTTGAACTTTAGCTCCGATACCATTTGTCACGTCTCCCAAACCCATTTTTTTTTTATTTTTATAGGAGTCTGTTATTATTTAATAACATCCATTATACCTCATGGTTACTCCTCCTAAATTTCTTAACTCCTCTTCTATGAGTGGTTCATTTTACTCCGAATGAGATTCAACATGTCTCTCTTAAGGTCTATATTCATAATATGTCTATATTCATCACCCCTATGATGAGTGCTACCCATATAACATAACTTAATATTCTCCGCTTTATGCGTCGATAACAATTATAGTTTTTATACTGCATCACCTACAATGCAAACTGTTATCTGGGGTTTACATTCTTTTCAGTACTTACAGACAGCCCTGGAATACAAGAATTTCCATGAAGATTTTTGGGCTTAACCTCCCCTCTTCTCAGTTCATATAGTAGACTTATATATCTACATATTTTACCTTGTATGTCTCAGGTTTTCTGTGCAGGATGATCACTAGGCCCTTAATCAAACTTCCCAGTTTGCCGGCCTACTAATATTTTCAATATGTTAAAGTTTCAACATCAAAGTATAGATGTATGCCTCCTCGCATACATCTATCTCTACGCAGTTCACCACCATTGCTCCACTACTTTCCCAGTAGTTCTATGGATGGTAACCAGATGCTCTGTTCATGGTATTTTACACATGCTTACAATCTTCCCTCACACAAACTGTTATTACACAATAGATTTTGCAATAGGATTTTTCCCCCCTTATTTTTCTGTTATAACCATTCAGCATGTATGACACTATGGTATAGATTCAGCTGTTCCATGGAAACTAGGAAACAACGCCTCTTGCTTCACTCCAAGGGAGGGAGAGAATACTGAACTGGATAGTTTTGAATCCCTAGTGTTAGATCCTCGTACTTAGTTAGGATTCAACTTCTACTTCCATAGGTGTACCATTACATTTAATAGAATGCTGAAATTTCTACACAGCTGAGGATTGTTGTTCCCTACTTTCTGTTATTGATCATAGTGAATTTTGTACCATCAGTACTATGATGATAGATTTAGTTGTTTGGAACTTAATGTTCATGGGTACTAGTTTGTTAACACCTTCTGTTTATACACACAGAAATTAAATACTCCTTTAAAGGATAGCCACCTATACCTAGTTATTAGATACTGTTCAATTGGTTTATCATCTCAAACCTCATTATTTCAATGTACTCATCTCTACACCCAACCATTTGTCTCTTCTGTCAATAGCTGTAGTTGCAATTACATAAGTTACTGAACCATTAATCCATCTAACAGTTGCATAATGCAACATAACATAACAATTCATACATTCCATAATGTACTATAACATCACAATTTCATAATTTGCATAAAGGAATATAATACCACAATTTCATAAATTGAATAAAGGAATATAACATCATAATTTCATAAGTTTCATAAAGGAATATAACATCACAATTTCATAAAACAGGGATATGATTAACACAGACTTACAGATATCTCCAAATTTATGCATGCACACCTCTACTATGACCAGTCCTCCCAACCTTAGAATCCTCTTTATCTCCCAGGATTCACCCCCGAGCAGAGATCCTCCCTAGAACAGACTAGCCTCAATCTGTTCTGGAGCAGCTTATTTAAGCTGTGCTTTCCCCAAGCCTGTTTCCAATTCTGCGTCCAGAATTTCAGGATGCTTTATTCCTGTTTAGCCTAGGCTTCCCATTCTCGGACTCTTTAAAGCTGCTTTAAGCTTTTCCTCAGCTTTTCCAGCTTTTTCTCACCTCTTCCCAACTACTCCTCTTCATTGGGGAAATTTAGATTTTTCCTCAAAATCTAAATTAGAAATAATTTCTTTCAAGGATTTTTGAAAGATTTGGGGAAAGTCTTTTTTCCTTTTCCATCACCTCATGGATTAGGCATATGATCTCATTTTCTCATCTGGTCATAGTGCATACATACTATTTTATTTATTTTTCATAATTAATTAATTAACCACATTCACACAATAATCATCCACTGGGGTCCACTCCCCTTTGGATTTATGTTCAAATGTCTTATTTGAAAAGCATAGAACTTGGGGGTGTTACAAAAAGACCTTAGATATTGGTCATCTACTGAAGTAGGAATCTTCATGCCTTTCTCTTGAGAAGAGATCTCTTCATCCAATGGAGATCTTGCCCTTGGCAAGGCATCCAACAAACTTACACCTTCTTCCATGGTTTTTAGAAATGGAGTTGGATTCATAGACCCTTCCAACTCATGCAAAATATTTGTTGAATATGTTTTGATAGTTTCAATAGAAGATTCTACACATGAAGCTTCATCAAACCTTTCTACTAACCTTTCAATAAACCTTGCATAAGTAGGTGTATTTTCATTTCTTAAGGAAAAGGATTCAAACAACCACCAAGCATATGCTTTACCTTTAAAACGCCGTGCTGCTACTTTGATGGCTTCAATTTCTGAAACTTGGTGTTGTTGCACAAATATGCTTAGCTCCTCCACCCAAACCCTAACTGGACATTTAGGTGACCCATCAAAAGTAGATAGATAGAATCTACCCATACCATGTTGCTTCTCCTTTGTGCTTTTGTCCTCCCTGATCTTGCAGAACCCTTGGAATTTCAAGTTATCTTTGAACTCCTTAGATTGAGCTTCATATTCCCACAAATACTCACCAAGAGTGTCCTTCTTGGTCACACCTCCTTTCTTCCTCTTCATGAAGAAATCACTGATAGAGCGTTGAATATTTGGTGATATGGCTGAGTGCACATATCCATGAGATGAGGATTTATATCTTTCCTCATGTATCGATCTTGTATATCTGGTTGAGGGATGTTCCTGCTCTTTCATCCTCCTTTCTTTGATGTCTTTTCCGATGACTTGCAGAGCTTGAGATTGAAGTTTTGTGAACCTCTTTTCTCCAGGAAACAAGGGTTTACTCTGGTTTCTCTTGCATATCTCCTCCTCCCCATGAGAAGACTCCATACTACTCGAAGCTCATAGGTTGAGCCAAGGAAAGTTTCTCTGATACCATTGTAATATCCCGAAAATGGGAATCACACAGCAAGCCTGCTGAAATAACACATTCCTGAGAATTCAGTGCACTGAAATGATTTTGCAGCTCCTGGCTCCCTTAGATTAGCTCATCTAATATCTAAATCCAAAATGAGGGGAAAAAAAAATTAGAATAGGTGGGTTAAACAGATCTCCCAAAAACTAGTCTAGCTAAAAATCACCCAAGGAGAGGGGTTGTAGCTATATGCAAAGGAATATTTCAGAAATAACGCAGATCCACTGAAGCTAAGTATTAAGTTGATATGGGAGTACAAATATCAGATGTATAATAGTAAATTAGATGTATATTACAGCCCATACATTGTAGAAGAGAAAAAATAAGACAATATAGCAGAAATCCTCAGAAATGAGGTGGTATAGCCATAAGAAAAGTCTGCATAAACTTGACAACGTTATTTTAATGTGTTGAAGTAGAAGTTTATTAATACTCAAATCTAAATCAGATATGTACATAAAAATATAGATCTAATTCAGATCTGTGTATAAGAAAAGCTCATCTATACATTCCCTTTGGGGTTTTGTGAAAAACATGAAGCACAAAGAGTAGATCTGAGATCTAGAGTTGCAGATCTACAGAAATGTTTAGAAATTTTTGAATCATATAACAGAAGAGTATATCAGATCTGAAACAAGCATGGATTGGATGGCTAATCCATGGATCACCACAGTGAGAGGAATAATCCTAACACCAGAGATCTCTCCTCCAAAATGCAGACAAAACACCCTACAACTTCTCCTTTGAAAATAACGCAGTCTAGGGAGAGGAACTGTGCTGTAGGCTCTGAGAATGATTTGGCCTAATGCTGAGGTCTGGATCTGAAGCTCAATTATCTAATGCACTCTTCCAGGAGGTTAAAAGACACACTCACTGAGAATAGACACTAGTAAAATCTAGATCTGAGCAGATCTAGTATCTTCGACTTGCTGCAACTCACAAGGACAACCCAACCCTCAACAGGATCAACACTGTAGGTGTAAGGTGAAGCTTGGCCCAAGCCTGATAGTGGACAAGATGGAACAAGTCTCCTCCAAGAGCTGCTCAAGGAAGGAGGTCGGATTCTTAAACACGAAAACCCCCAATGAGGAATGTCTCAGCAGACAATGCCTTTAGAAAATAATAATCTTCAACAACCCCTTTCATGCTTCTCTCCTCTTCCTTTTATAAGATTGGAGTGTTGTCAAACCCTAAACCACTTCATTAGTTTAGCCCCTTTCACATGTAGAACCTCCATATAGAACTGTGTTGTGCCTCAAGGAGGTTCAATGCATCTAGACTACATTGTAGATATGGCCATGGTTGACTTTTTCAAGTGATCAACCTATTTCACACTCAAGTGTGTTTTATAATATGGCCCAGATTTAGCCATGTTCACAATGGGCATTGATTTATTTTGTTATTTTCAAGAGTTTTACATGTCCTCCTTTACATTCTATTCACCAACATGAAATGCAAAACAAAACAAGGCAATATAGAATATTCCCATTAGCTTGGGCTAATTGGGAATATTACAGCCCTTTTTTTTATTTTTTAACTATATGAAAAATGAAGATTTCATTACAATTTTTTTATATATAATTAAAAAATGTAAAAACAAGAACATAATGCACTTAAAAATAAACATCTCACGGAAGAAGACATTAGAAAATGTATAGTGTCAAAATCAACCCTCTAAAAAAGAGTGGGTGATTATGGAGAATCACTATTCAAAATTGAAATGAAAATCATCACATTAAAACATAAAAATAAAAAAATAAAAAAAATTAAAGTGTCAAAAAAATTCTCTAAAAAAAAGGGTGATTCTACAACGTTACTCTTCAAAATTGCGTGTTTTATTTTCTACCTCAAAAAGGTAGGTGTCATTTCAATTACCTATTTGATCGGTAACTATGTTGAGCGAGAAAGAGAGATGGAAAGTGCGAGGAACGGTGACAACTTCAGGTGCAAAGAGGGAGAGAATGTGAGCTGAAGAATGAATATTAAAGAGAGAAGGAAGAATGGGGGGGGAAGAGAGTTAAGGGTAGAAAGATAGAGAGAGAATGGGGAATTGTGGGGAGAAAGAAATATACAGTGTTTAGGAGAGTGATAGGGAGAGAGGACGAGAAGAAAGGGGCATCAAGGTGAATAGAGAGAGAGGGATGGGGGAGAGATAGACTTATGCTGAGAATTTGAATGAGAGAGAGAGGAGGAGGAAGGGGAGCTGGAGGGAAAAGGAGAAGGAGTGGTGTATAAATTTGTGTAGACATGGTAAGGTACAGAGTGTGGGGTGCAAATATTGAGAGAGTGTGAGGGGAAGAAAGAGTGGAAGAGAGAAAAGGGCTAAGACTGGCAAGAAAGAGAGAGAGATGCTATGTAACAAAATCTATTTACAAGTTATGAATTTCCATGGTAATGTGGGCATGAATATCAATGGTTACAAATCATTTTTAAATCATATATAGTTCTTTTTATAAATAATAATAATAATTTAAAATAAAGTTATAGTCTAGTTATGTTTTATGATTTTTTTAAAAATTTAAAAAATTCTTTTTATGTTTATCATGGATTGATGTCTATAAACATTTAATTTAGTTCATTAGTTAAGTTTACAAGAAATATACTTTTACTTCTACTATATATCTAGATATTAGGTTGTTAAATTCTTCTCTTATGTCCCAATCAAATGATTTTAGATAATAAGAAACAATTGTATATTTTATCTATGATGAAAAGTTGAATTTCATTATTCATAATATTTGCAAGAATCTATATCCCTTATAATC
The DNA here is from genome assembly GCA_034641835.2 of Pinus albicaulis. Classification (NCBI taxonomy): domain Eukaryota; kingdom Viridiplantae; phylum Streptophyta; class Pinopsida; order Pinales; family Pinaceae; genus Pinus; species Pinus albicaulis. The sequence continues at coordinate 69,423 of JAXQQM020085886.1, forward strand.
ATTACCTAATTTTTCAACAATAAATATTATATACTTTTTTTTTTTATTTATCTTTTATCCCATATATAAAACCAAACATCTTCTCTTATTATTATAATTTGGTCTCTTAACTAAATGAAATTTTCATCTTATATTTTATTACATAAATAAATCTTTTATTTTACTAAAATGTAATTTATATTTTACTAAAATGTAATTTATATGTTGTTACACAACAATTTTATGCATATGGTGAAAATGGATCATTAAAATCATTTCAATAAAAAAAATTTGATGCGTGGTGGGCATTTCACATTTAGGAATTCATGTCACCTTTGAGAAATATAATAGATATTTAGTGTTAGAAATATATTTCCTATATGTTCCATATTGTTTGAAAATTAGTTACAAGGTTAAATAGGAAAGAAATGTGTGGGATGTTTGTTGAAATCATTATTTGCTGGGAAAATAGTTAGCTAAGAATGTATGTTACGACACTATAATTTGTAATTATTATTTGAATAATTTTATGTCCAAGATCTTTTTCGTGGAAGAAATATTGTTTATCAGATGATGCAATGGAATCGCATCTCGTAGATTTCATTCATTTCGATATTGAAGTGGTTTAGCTTATTTTTGGAATGATAACATGTGTAAATCCTTAAATTTTATAGGTTTATATTAACCTTGGACATGAAATTAGTTTAAATTGCATTTTATTAGTAGATTTTGATTTGTGTTAGATTGAACTACTATGATTCTTGGGCTAGCTCTTATACTTTTTGTATTGTAAATTCAAAATATTCAAGTTGAGATATAAGAGTAAATTCCCAAAGATAAGGATGCAATTGCTAGAGACTTGTAACAAACCAAAAATTTACATGGACAAGAACATACCAATGAGGAATAAATCCTTTGAGTTTTGAATGGATTAGACATTAAGCACATACCGAGAAGATTCCATTTGCAAGTGAGTTTAATGACCAACTTGGACATACAGATTAATTCCAAACATATGAATATTTTCTTATGAAGAACATTTGGAGTGGCCATAAACTTCATAAATCAAGAAATAAACTCATACTTTGTGAGAACCAAACTCTATAGGAAAAAGTTACTCTTTGGCTTCTTACTCTCGGGGCTCCTTGTCTCATATTTCTTTCATTTCCTTGGAATCATAAACTAAATATGTAGAGAGTCATGAAGAGTGTGAACATGAACAAATTTGATACGTCAAGGGTAGAATTACAAAACCATATCTTTTCTTCAAACAAAAAAGTAAAGGATCCATGTTATTTTGTTTCTTCCGGAGAAGTTTAAGGGGAAACTATTATGTGTTTTACTTACATTTCAATGTCTACTTCTCCTTATATGTTGAACACACGTAATTTTTTATTATGTATGATAAGTAGGTGCATTTAGTATATTCGAAAAGTAATATCCAAGGGAAGACAAATTGGGGACCATTTCAAACATTGAAATCTTCATAGAGGCCACTAATGGCATATAAGAATATTTGTATAGATAATACTAAGGGAAATGAAACATAGGAATGTCAGTCATATCATCTGGTAATAGTTAAATCAAGTGAAAACTTAATGAGAGAATTAGAGTTCTAGATTTATAGCACGGGAAGACAGTGAGAATATTCATCAAATTTCCTAATTTTGTTTTAACTTTAGCATAAAATTTTCTAAAGTGGTATTTCTATTTTACGTTTCGATGTATATTTCTTTTATATAAATTTAGTTGAATAATTATATCTTGGTTTGTTTGAATTTGATGGGATATATAATTCTCAAATATATAGTGATATGTACGACTATACATCTCATATAGTTACATGATGTATAACCACAATTTTATTAAATATACATAGTCATATTGGGCATGACACTCGATAGATTAATGTAAATAATCATACACTATAAATTTATGTTCTAGAAAAAAAACACGACGAAATGGATAATTTCCTTATGTTGTTGTTAATATTGGACAATCTAATTCTTTTATTTCAGTATATACTTCCATGCATTCACTCTAGTGGGACTGTGGAGTTTTATTAAGGCCTATTTCCTAATATTTGACGAATTACAATTTAAGGACATTTTTGGGGTTTGATTAAAATATAAAACTTGAAAATGATATAATATATATGACATATCTTATCTTAATCTTACATGTGAATTTTTTTGATACTCTAATATATAATCCACAAAGTCAATTCAGGCAAGATTCAAGCGCATTGACATACATCATTTATATCGACACCATTGAATACATAAAAACATATAATGAAGGTTATGTTTGAACAAAGTTATAACCAATAATGGACACGAGCATTAGGATGTGTCGAGGTCCATTCCCATAATATTACTCCATCGGGAGGAAAAATACCCTAGAAACATGTGTGACAAATTCTATTCTTTTTATTTCAAATTGATATGATATCATCACCTATCCTTGCTTACATGTCTCACTAGATAGAAGAGTATGTGCATTAATTAAAGTTGGGGTATAACAGTTAGGATTAAGGACAAACATAGTTCTTGGGTGGAAGTAAAATTTCGAGCCCTGATTAAATAACTTCAATTCCAGCAAAGCAAAATGTGCATTAAACCTTCCCAATTGTTAGTCCTTATCAAAACATTAAAGTGTATCCTGTCAATAATATATATATATATATATATATATATATATATATATTATTGTTATATTTCTTTTATAAATTATCAACTAAAAAGCACATATAAATAAATCTATGATTTTTATCCATTATCTAGTCTAATTTTGGATTGATTAATGATTTTTCATGATGGAATTTGATATCTTACATGAGGCCATTTTTTCAATACTCCATCTCTCCTTATTTCTTCTTATGCTTTCACTTCCAAAGCATATTTTGACCAAAAGAGGAGGGCACACAAGAAGCCATTAGTTGCATTAGAATTAGATATTTCCAAAACAATATGATTTAATAGCAATTATATTATATTTTTCTTATTTGAGTTAGGTTGATAGTATGCTTTATTTTACTACTCTACAAATTCTAGCTGGCAAACATGGTACTCATATTTATGTTTATTCAAAAAAAAATCTCCATTAGTATTTAATGAATGCCAACAACTCTTTAATCATTTTTTTTTCCATTTCACTCAAGGATTCAAGATCACTCACTATCAACTTAAAGTAGTTGCAGTTATGTAGGATATTGTTAAATTGATTTATTTTATTTTACTGAATTGTTGCAGATTTTTAACATTTCCAAACATTTTGGTCTTTTCTTGGGTCATACCCCTCTCCTCTAAGAATTCTTTTTGTTCTTGGGTGAATTTCATGGTCAATATTGGTTGTTGAGGATATTTTATGGATCTTCAAAAAAAACCATAATTCCTCCACACCAAGACCATATGTATCACTATTAGGTGTGTGCAACTATGGTAGTCCATGTCTCTACCCTCCTAGTGTGTTCACTAGTGTATTTCCACCCAAAAAAAACTCATTATTGTTGGATTATTTTACATGCTTCTCATACCCATTATTGGAGTGTAGTGTTGTTGCAAGGTTTTGTTACACACACTTCTAATTCCCATTAGATTCTAGTACTTTTGTTGGATTATGTTACATGCCAATACCCATTATACCTTGTGACATTTTCATAGGAAAGGCATGATCTTAACCATTAGATCTACATGGTTTACATAATAATTCCTAACAAATAGGTCACCAATTGAGATGCCCAATGAGCTTGTATACAATAAATTATTACTATTCAGAATATATATATATATATATATATATATATATATATATATATATATATATATATATATATATATATATATATATATATATATATATATATATATATATATATATATATAATTTAAATATATATACATAATTATTTTTTATTTTAAAATATAGATATATTAGAAAAACTCAATTAACAATTTAGTAAATTCAAATATAAATAAATTAAAAATATATTTTATAAGAATAATTTAATAAATCAAAAATCAAAAACATAATTTAAATTTTTAAAAATGAGACAATTTAATTTAAAATGCATTTTAAATTTTTAAAATAACATAATTTAATTTATCAAATTTAACAATAATGTAAATATTTTATTTTAAAAATTTATAATTAAATCATTTAAAGTTAAGTTTTAATATAATTTTATTACCAATCTTGTTCTTCAATTAAAATTGTTAATATAATTTTAAGTTTTGAGCTTGTGTTCAATAATGTTTGTGTTTCCTTACTAATTTTTAATATTTTGAACATAAAAAAATCATGCACTTAAAATTGTATTTTAAAAATCATCCATACAAAAAGTGGATAGTTAACCACTCAACCTTAGCTCTTTCTCTAGAGGACTTTTTTCCTTTCTTTGAAATGTTATGATCATAATGTTGTCTTATAAAATAAGACCCAAATTGTTATGAAAAATAAATGACATCCATTTTTTTAAGATCATGGTAACCATATTGAAGTAATGTCAAAATAATAAATGGTTTATAGAATTTGTGTTGATGATGATGATGGTTAACATCCACTGAGACCAACCTTTGGTTACCCATATATCAGATTCATCACATTCAGTACATCCCTTCAAACTGTATACTTTCCATACTCCAAAGACAATCTCTAAATCATGTTAGAGACAAGTTTAAAAATAATTATATAGGTATGTTTTCTTTGTTTTTTGATTTTAAAAAAAAAATCATATTATGAAATGATAATAAACTATTTTTCTCATAAAAAATATTATTTCTAAATAAAATTAATTTAATATAAATTTAATAAAACATTAAAACATAATTAAAATTTTATTATTATTTTAAAAAGTTAAATAATATAAAATATCATAATATTTCATTTTCAATATTAAAATAAATAAAAAGAAAATAATATAAAATTACTAAACTGCTAGTCCATTTGGCTTCTTAGAAAAATAAGCCTCCCCATTGCCTTACAAAGAAAACAGCCACCCCGCCACAATCAACTAGTAATTCTGTCTGTTAATTTAAGTTACCCATTACCATCATTTTCAGAAAATGACATGATAACGCAACTTTTATATCCGCTCTACTCTTCAGTTTTGAACGGCTCCCTTGTGGTTTTCTTTCTAAAAAAACTGCACACCCCTCAAGATCATTATCTCTGAAAATATTCCATAACAACTCTTGAAAACTTTGCCGTTACAACGCAGCAATCGCACTATTAGTCTCCTCTGTTCGTCGTACGGAATAGGATATGCTTTTACTTTTTTTGAAACGAGTGTGATATCCATAGTAGGCATTTTCATGATCATAATTTCATGTTTTTTAAAACTTGGTTTCTTGCTGTGTCGCCCAATTTTAAATTGATTTAAATTTTGAAAAACCAAGTTAGAATTACAATAAAAAACTTAAAATAAAAAGAGCTTTTTTATCTTTTATTATTTTAAATCACTAAAATCTCAATACCTTCAGGACAAAAATTCCAATGAGTAGAATCTTCTACTTTCAGTTTTTCTCTATCAAAAATTTCTGTATTCTAAAATTTGGTTTCTTGGGCTTTTAGCTGATTTTGAAATTGATTTAAATATTTAAAAAAAAAAATCTTCAATAAATTTATAGAAAATTAGAAAATTTAATAATTCTAAAACTAATTTATTCTAGAAAAAAACAGCATTCTTCTTTTCTTTTTTTTTGAAAAATAGGCCACTCCCTCCATCCTTAATGAAATGATGATGGTTTAAAATGCTATCACAAGGTTATCCATCACTATCACAAAAATGTGTAAATACCGTTAGCCACGTCTCATAATGAAAGTGTTAAAGAAAAAGATGAAAAGGATGAGGGTCTTAGCCGAAAAAGAAGGGAGGAATTGCCCGCTCCTATCCGGATTTCTCGGTGAAAAGGTTGTTCGACATATATCCGTTGAAAACTTTTGACCTATTCGAGAGGCTAATATATCCATAGTAAGAGACGAGCCATAAGAAGCCCACAGAAATCTGCCAATTGGTCTGATATTTCTATGTGGTCCGATATGTTTGTGCGCGAAGTCTGCGCATGTTTGTGGTCTGAGATGTTTGTCTGATAAATTTGTGCATGTGGGTATGCGTATTCCTGCGAGTATTGGTGACTCTCTGTAAGTCGTGTTGGTTATGTTATATTTCCCATCTTCTTTCCTGTGAGTATGCGTGTCTGTGTGAGTGCGTGAACCTGTGTGTATGAGTCAGTCTGTGTTATATTTTCCAGCAAATGTGTTATATTTTCCAGCAAATTATTTCCCAGATTCAATGGGTAATGGCTTCTTTTAATTCCAGGTATACATTATTATTTCATTTGCATTATATTTTTCTCTACTTTTCATAAATCTGCATTCTATTTTTCTGTACTTTCAGAGACGTCATCGCTTCTTTTCAAAGATTGCGATATTCATTTGAAATCTTATGCATTCCTTTCACTTTTGTCAAAATTAGTCCAGGAATCTGTTCGATTATTTTATGGATAAGAGCTGAGCAGGGATACACATAAAAACCTCCGACTGAAGAGCTGGGCAGGGGATAGAGGTGCATTTCCCCTAAACTCTACTCTCAAGACAAACCTTACTCGTTTCATTTTAGTTTTCGTTCTTTTAATTTTTTAAGCCTATGTGAAACTGAGGCTTCCTATCTTTTAATTTTCTGAAAGTCTTTTAATTCGGTTCACTACCATTGACTTCGGTGTTTGTAAGATTTGTATATATTTGTGATAATTTTGTTCAAGTTTTTGCTTCACATGACATGGACAGCAGCAGCGCAAACCCTCTTGCTACCACCCATAAAATATTTGTGATAACTTTCTTTTCCTTTTTTCTTTTTTTTCTTTTTTTCTGTGATATAGCTTAGTCCAAAACTTGCAAGTTTCATGGAGCCTCTGCGTCCAGTAGTTGTAAGATTACTAGTATGCCTGCTTTCCTTTCGAAAACCCAAGACGGCTTTGGTACTTCATGTGCTGCAAGAAATTGTCAAATCGGAAAGCAAGCGCGTATTTCCATAATCACCGTCACATTCAATATTCGGTGGAGGGCAGCAACGCTCAATATTCGTTCAATATTGTGATTACGCCTATGAAATTCGTTCAATCTCCAAATTTCCATTCCTATTCACTCCAAATCTCCATTCATGTGGCCTCGGTCTGGACTTAAATTAAGCAGTTAGATTTCCACAATCTATATTGATTTTATTTATTACATAGGGTTTTTAGGTCATCTCACAATGTTTACGGTGCACTGTTTTCCTTCAGAAAATTCGTCAACTGCATTTGGTTGTTTGCAACTTGATCTTTAGTCCACCCAATCTACATGCATAAGTTGATCCTTATTGCACAAAGATATACGTGTTTCATGTTGGCTATCTAATTCCACAAAGATAACTTGATCTTTAGTCCACCCAACCTGCATGCTTCATCTGAGAAGTCGTCAGCAAATGACAAACCTATGTGCATAAAACTCTGCATGTTTCACCTGAGAAGCCATCAACATCCACAAAGATATACATGTTACATGTTTCATGTTGGCTATCGAAAGAAAGAATTCCTTCATTTCATTTTAATATTTTATTGGAAAATAAAATTACTTGTGTTTTTCTAGTATTAGTCTTAGATTCTCACATCCAGGAGTTGTTCTGGACAATTGAACAGTCCAACTGTGGTAATATATAAGCAGTATAAAATGTAATTTTTGAAATAGTGTGTCAAATATAATTTAATATTTGAAATAGTATGTTAAATATACTTTAATTTTTAAATTTTTTATCATTTAGGGTTTCCGAACTGATGTTTACCCTTGAAAAATTCAATTGTTGGGTTGTTGAATTGAGTTTATTTTATTTTAGATTCTTATATTTTAGATAGGCATTCAAGTACTGCTCATACATATGATGCATTGAAACATTATTATTATTATAATGTGCAAACTTTTTATGTATTTTTGTTTTGTATAAGGAGGTGTAGTTTCACTCTAATTGTTAATTTTGTTTTATTTAAATTAGTTAAATTTTACTGTAGTTTTGTTTTATTTAAATTGTTTTTGTTTTATTTAAATTAGTTAAATTTTACTGTAGTTTTGTTTCATTTAAATAAGTTTTTCACATGTGTAATATACTTTATAGTTTTATGTGAGTATTTTGTATGTGATATTTGGTTTTTATATAATTATTATGGTGAGGTTTTATACAATTTGATTATTAAATTGGATATTAATTTCTATAATTTATTTTAAATAGTTTTTGTTATATATATATTTTTAATATTGTGTAATTTTTTTTTAAATAACTATTTTATTAATATTATTTAGTATAATTTTTTTTAATGATTTTAAAATTTAAATAAGTAAAATTTTATTAAGATATGGTATATTTCTTAATTAAATTAATATAATGAAAAGATGTTTTAATTTATATAATATAAAGTGATATTGTTTTTTATTAAAATCTATGTTATAAAAATAAATGGTAATGTAGATGTTATTTAAGATTAATTTTGAATGTGTTTTATTAATGTCTCAAGGATATCATGCATGTATAAATTCTTAGAGTAGACTAGGCTAGAGAAGGTTAGGCTAGGCTAGACTAAGCTAGAGTAGGCTAGGTGAGGATAGTATACACTCGGATAAGGCAGGTTGGACAAGGCTAGGCTAAAATAGGTTAAGCTAGGCTACATAAGGCTAGTGGCCTAGAGTGTGCTAAACTAGGCTAGTGTACAATAGGTTAGGCTAGAATAGTCTAGGCTAGAGTAATCTAGGATAGAGTAGGCTAAGCTAGGATAAAATAGGATTTAGTAGGGTAGGGTAGGCTAGGCTAGGCTAGAGTAGGATAGGATAGGCTAGGCTAGAGTGGGTTGTGCTAGAGTAGGGTGGGATATAGTAGGCTAGGATAGGCTAAGCTACGGTAGGCTAAGAAAATATAAAGTAGGATAGAGTAATGTAGGCTAGGCTAGGCAGGAGTAGGCTAGAGTAGACTAGAAAAGGTTAGGACATGATAGGCTAGGCTAGGTTAGGCTAGAGTAGGCTAGGCGAGAGTCGAGTAGGATAGAGTAGGCTAGGCTAGGTTAGGCTACAATAGTCTAGGCTAGAGTAATCTAGGATAGGGTAGCCTAAGCTAGGATAAAGTAGGATATAGTAGGGTAGGCTAGGCTAGGCTAGAGTAGGATAGGCTAGGCTAGGCTAGAGTGGGATACGCTAGAGTAGAGTAGGATATAGTAGGCTAGTGTAGAGTAGGCTAGGCTAGGCTAGGATATGTTAGGCTAAGCTAGAGTAGGCTAAGCTAGAGTAGGCTAAGAGAAGATAAACTAGGATAGAGTAGGCTAGGCTAGGCTAGCTAGGAGTAGGCTAGAGTAGACTAGAAAAGGTTAGGACATGATAGGCTAGGCTAGGTTAGGCTAGAGTAGAGTAGGCTAGGCTAGGCTAGGTTAGGCTAGGCTAGGCTAGGCTAGGCTATGCTAGCCTAGGCTATGCTAGGCTAGGTTATGTTAGGCTAGGTTAAAGTAGGCTAGAGTAGGCTAAGTTAGCAAAGGATAGAATATGTTAGCCTAGAGAAAGCTTGGCTAGGCTAAGCTAGAGTAGGTTAGGCTCGGATAGAGTATGCTAACCTCGAGTAAGCTAGGATAGAGTAGGCTAAGCTAGCCTAGGCTATAGTATGCTAGAGAAGGTTAGGATAAGATACGCTAGCGAAGGCTAGGCTAGTCTAGAGTAGGATAGTGTAGTCTATATTAGAGTAGGCTAACCTATATTAGGTTAGGCTATGCTAGGCTAGGCTAGTAGGCTAGAGTAGACTAGGCTAGGTTAGGCTAGGCTAGAGTAGACAAGGCTAGGCTAAGCTAGAGTAGACAAGGCTAGGCTAGGCTACAGTGGACTAGGATAGGCTAGCCTAGGCTAGAGAGGACTAGACTAGGCTAAGCTAGAGTAGGCAAGGCTAGGATTGAGTAGGGTAGCCTAGAGTAGGTTAGGATAAAGTAGGCTAGGCTAAGCTAGGCTAGAGTAGGCTAGGCTAGGCTAGAGTAGGCTAGAGTAGGCTAGGCTAGGCTAGAGTAGGCTAGAGTAGGCTAGGCTAGGCTAGACAAGGCTAGAATAGTATAGATTAGGAAAGGCTAGGCTAGCATAGCCTAAGCTTGGCTAGGGTAAAGTGGGTTAGGCTAATTAGGCTAGGTTATGCTAGGCTAGGCTAAAGTGGGTTAGGCTAGGCAAGGATAGGTTAAAGTAGGCTAGTAGGCTAAAATAGGCTATGCTAGGCAAGGATAGATTATATTAGCCTACAGTAGGCTTAGCTAGGCTAATCTATAGTAGGTTAGGCTAGGATAGAGTAGTAGCCTAGAGTAAGCTAGGATAGAGTAGGCTAGGCTAGCCTAGGGTATAGTAGGCTAGAAAAGGATAGGATAGAATAAGCTAGACTAGGCTAGGGTATAGTAGAGTAGGATAGAGTAGGCTATAGTAGGGTACGTTAGGCTAGGCTACGCTACGTTAGGCTAGGCTAGAGTAGACTAGGATATGTTAGGCTAGGCTAGGCTAGTAGGCTAGAGTAGGCTATGCTAGACTAGCATAAAGTATGCTAGCTAGGCTTGGCGAGGGTTTAGATGGCTAGGCTAGGCTAGGCTAGGCTTGAGTAGACAAGGCTAGCGTGAGCTAGAGTAGACTAAGCTAGGATAGGCTAGAGTGGACTAGGATATGGTAGTCTATGCTAGAGTAGACTAGGCTAGGCTAAGCTAGATTAGACTAGGCTAATCTAGATTAGGCTAGGTTGGGATAGAGTACGCTAGGCTAGGCTAGGGTAGGCTAAGCTAAGCTAATCTAAACTAGGCTAGACTAGGCTAGGCTAGGCTAGGGAAGGCTATAATATTCCGGACTAGGAAAGGCCACGCTAGGCTAGCATATGCAAATCTAGGTTAGGGTAAAGTAGGCTAGTGTAGATTAGGCTAGAATTGAATAGGCTAGAGTAGGCTAGGCTTGGATAGAGTAGGTTAGTATAGGCTATGTTGGGCTATGAAAGAGTAGGCTTAGCTAGGCTAGAGCTGGCTAGGATAGGATGGAGTAGGTTAGGCTAGACTAAGATAGGTTATGCTAGAGTAAGATTAACTAGGTTGGGAAAGAGTAGGGTAGGGTATGATATGCTAGAATAGGCTAGGCTCGAGTAGGATAGAGTTAGATAGGCTAGTCTTGGCCTATGCTAATGTAGGTTAGAGTAGCATAGGCTAGGAAAGGCTAGACTAAGCTAAGATAGGTTAGGATAGAGTAGGATAGGATAGGATAGGATAAGCTAGGCTAGTTTAGAGTACCAAATATATGGCTACGCTAGTCTAGAATAGGTTAGGGTAATGTAGCTTAGAGTAGGCTAGGATAGCCTGAGTTAGGTTAAGCTAGAGTAGGCTAGGCTAGCAGAGAGTAGGATAGGCTTGACTAGGCTAAAGTAGTCAAGCCTAGGCTAGGCTATTGTAGGATAGTAGGTTAGGCTAGGTTAGACTAGGATAGGCTTCAGTAAGTTAGGCTAGAAAAAGCAAGGCTAGGAAAGGTTAGGCTAGGCTAGTGTAGGCTAGAGTAGGCTAGGCTAGGATAGGCTAGAGTAGGTTAGGCTAGAATATTCTAGCATTGAATATGCTAGAGTAGGTTAGGCTAGGGTAGATTAGGCAAGGTTAGGCTAGGATAGAGTAATCCCAGGATAGGCTAGGAAAGAGTAATCTATGCTATAATAGGATAAAGGTGGCTAGGCTAGTCTAGGATTATCTAGAGTAGGAAATGCTAAAGTAGATTAGAGTAGGCTAGGTTAGGCAATGTTAGGTTTGGCTAGGCTAGAGTGGGCTAATCTAGGCTAGGCTAGAGTAGGCTAAGCTTGGCTAGGATAGAGTAGACTAGGCTAGACTAGAGTATGTTAGAGTAGGCTAGGCTAGGCTAGACAAAGCTAGAATAGTCTTAGGCTAGGCAAGGCTAGGCTAGGCTAGGCTATCATAGGCCAAAATAGGTTAGGCTAGAGTAGGCTAGGCTAGATTTAGCTAGAATTGATAGGATAGAGTATTTTAGGCTATGATAGAGTAGGTTAGTCTAACCTAGGCTAGGCTTAGTTATGGTACGGTAGGGTAGGCTACCATAGGCTTGGCTAGGAAAGAGTAGACTTTTCTACATAATGAAACAATATGCTTAGCTAGGATAGGAAAGAGTAGGCTAGGATAGGTAAGGCTAGGCTAGGATAGATTATTCTTAACTAGGCTAGGAAATATTAGGTTAGGCTAGGCTAGGCTAGGCTAAAGTTTATTAGGATGGTCTAGGGTAGGCTAAATTAGGTTAGAGTTCTAGGTTAGGCTAAACTTAGCTATGATAGTAGGCTAGGCTAGGATATGATAGGCTAGGCTAGGGTAGAGTGGGATAGAGTTAGCTAGCCTAGGCTAATGTAGCTTAGATTTTTCTAGGATAGGTTGTGTTAGGCTAGGCTAGAGTAGGCTACTCTAGGATACAGTAGGTTAGGCTTGACAGTGCTAGAGTAGATAAGGCTAGGCTAGGCTAGAGTAGGATATTAGGCTAGGCTAGGCTAGAGAATGCATGAGTAGGCTAGGACATAAAGGGTTAGGCTAGGAAGGGCTATGCTATTCTAGGAAAGTGTAGGCTAAGCTAGGCTAGTCTAGGCTAGGCTTCTATAGTCTAAGCTAGTTTAGGCTAGTCTAAGATAGGCTAGAGTAGGCTAGGCTAGGATAGGATAGAATGGAATAATCTAGAGTAGGTTAGGCTAGGATATATTAGGCTAGGCTAGTCTAGGTTAGGCTAGGCTAGTCTAGGTTAGGCTAGGCTAGGATATGCTAGGTTAGGCTAGGCTAGTCTAGGTTAGGCTAGGCTAGGATATGCTAGGTTAGGAAACGGTAGGCTTGGATAGGCTAGGAAAGTGTAGCTTAGGCTAGGCTATGTTAACCTATAGTAGGTTATGCTAAAGTAGGTTATAGTAGGCTAGGTTAGGGAAGGTTAGGTAAGGCTAGGCTAGGTAAGGTTAGAGTAGACTAGGATAGGATACGTTAAGCTAGGCTAGAGTAGGATAGAATTGGCTATGCTTGCCTAGGCTAGGCTAAAGTATACTAGAGTAGGATTTAGGCTAGTTTAGGCGAGAGTAGGTTAGAGTAGGCTAGGTTAGGCTAGGCTACAATTGGCTAGTGCAGAGTATGCTAGGCTAGGCTAAAGTAGGCTAGGTTAATGTAGGTTAGAGTAAGCTAGGTTAGGCTAGGTTAGGTGAGGCTAGGCTAGAGTAGGTTAGAGTATGCTAGACTAGGTTAGACTGGAGTAGTTTAGAGTAAGTTAGATTTGGCTAGGCTAGAGATGGCTAGAGTAGAGTAGGTTATGCTAGGCATGGTTAGGTTAGGCTAGGATAGGAAATAAAAGGTTAGGCTATTCTAGGCTAGGGTATAGTAGGTTAGGCTGCAATAGGTGAGCTAGAGTAGACATGGCTAGGTTAAGCTAAAGTAGACAAGGAAAATCTAGAGTCGATTAAGCTAGGTTAGGCTAGTGCTAAGCTAAGCTACAATAGACTAGGAAAGGCTAGAGTAGATAAAGCTATCCTAGTCTATGATAGGCTAGGCTAGGCCAGGCTAGCCTAGGCTAGAGTAGGCTAGGCTAGGTTGGACTAGGCTAGCCTAGGCTAGATTATGATAGGCAAGGAAAAGCTAGGCTATAGGATGCTAAGATAGGCTAGTAGGATCTAATAGAGTAGGCTAAGCTAGGTTATGCTAAATAAGGCCAGCCTAGGGTAGTCTTTGATAGAGTATGGTAGGCTATCATATAGTGGGAATGCTAGTGTATTCTAGGGTAGGCTAGAGTAGGATAGTAGACTAGAGTATGATTGTAATACCCCTATTTACATATTTTATATTGTGTAAATAAACCCAAGGTTCAGGTGCACCTATGGAATAATTATGCATGAAATATTTATTTTTGAGGTAATAAATAATTTTCAATTAAATATTAATGTGGTTAAGATAGAGCAATGGAGACTAGGAATTATTATCAATGAGGATGGACTAGAATCCCAAACTTTCCCAAAAATATCCAGAAAATAATTGGAGAAGAAAATTAAATAAATAATTTTATTAGATGTAGGAATTTACTGGGTAAGTTCCTTAGATCAAGAACCAAAGGTCACCGCTCACAAACAAATCACAAATCAGTACACCAGTATAATCAAGTGGTTAAAACCCTCGAAGAGGGAAATAGTCCACCGCCTGAGCCAACGCGACCACTTCAGGCAATTTATTAATATAAAAATAAAAGTTACATATGTTTCTCTCATAAACGGTTACTGGAAAAATGACCCTCCATGCTCTTTAAATAGAGATCATGGACCAATCAGGTGTTAAGCCATGGATTAAGTGTCATTAATACTGAGGAGAGAGATAACCTTCGGATCACTACAAATCGTGACCGTCATATTATAAGTTACAAATGTACATGGTAAAGAAACACACTTTACCTAACTCTACACTAGAATAATTCATTCTTAACTATTTCCTATGTGTCAGAATATCCTAACATGTAGGAATTTATAGGGTAAGTTCCTTAGATCAAGAACTAGAGGTCATCGCTCACAAACAGATCACAAATATGTACACCAGTATAATCACGTGGTTAAAACCCTTGAAGAGGGAAACATTCCATGGCCTGAGCCAACGTGACCACTTCAAGTAATTTATTAATATAAAAATAAAATTTACATATGTTTCTCCCATAAATGGTTATCGGAAAAATGACCCTCCATGCTCTTTAAATAGAGATCATGGACCAATCGAGTGTTAAGCCACAAATCAAGTGTCGTTAATACCGAGGAGAGAGATAATCATCAAATCACTACTTATCTTAACCACCAGATTATAAGTTACAAATGTAAATGGTAAAGAAACACACTTTACCTAAATTTACACTAGATTAAGTTATTCTTAACTATTTCCTATGTGTCGGAATATCCTAACATCCCCCCTTAAGAACAACTTGGGATAGGATTGAAGGATTTACAAAGGTGGCACAAAAGGAGCCTATTTCTTATGTGTCAAAATATCCTAACATCCCCCCTTAAGAAAAAATTGGAATAGGATTGAAGGATTTTAAAAAGTGACACAATAGGAGAAGGAAGGAGGAATTAGATTCTATCCCCCCTTAATGACAACTTTCCTAAACTCGAAGCATGGATCGAAGTTTGGTAAACTTCGCTTCTATGAGAGCCTTCTTAAAGATATCAGCTACTTGATCATTGGTTGGACAATACTCCACTTCAAGAACACAATCATGAATGAGTTTTCTAATGAAGTGTATGTGGAGTTCAATGTGTTTCATACATTGATGCTGAGATAGATATTTACATAGCTTAATGGCATTCTAATTATCACACCAAAGTGTAGTTGGATGTTGTTGATGAAGACCACATTTAGACAGGATCTAACGAAGCCACATGGATTCCTTGCTAGCTTCAAATGCACCACAATACTCTGCTTCTACTGAAGAAAGAGAGATGGCACTTTGTTTCTTACAAGACCAAGTAATAGGTCATGAACCAAGAGTGAATACATATCCTACAGTAGACTTTCGATCATTAGGGTCACCAACTCAATCAGAATCAGTGAAACCAATCAAAAATGGAGATGCTCCTGCACTGTAATGAATCCAGAACTGAAATGTACCTCAAATTTATTGAAGTATTCTTTTAGCTTATTTCTAGTGACTTTCATGAGGTTGGTGCATAAAACAAGCGACAAGACCAACATCAAAGGAAAGGTCGGGATGAGTATGGGTTAGATACAGAAGTTTACCAACAAGTTGATGGTATAAGGTAGCATCAACTTCAGGGGTAGTGCAAGTGACTGAAATCTTGACTCCAAACTGAAAGGGAGAAGGGGCTGGCTTACAGTCTTCCATGTGAAAGTGGTGTAGAAGATCACAGGCATACTTGGACTGAGAGAGGGTAATTCCTTCCTTGGATTGCAATACTTGAAGACCAAGGAAATAATGCAAGTGTCCTAAGTCTATCATTTCAAACTTCTTTTTGAGGATATACTTCATGTGGTTTATATGGTTTGGATCACTACAAGTAAGAATAAGATCATCAACATAAAGAACAAGGATGGTGAAGGACTTACCCACTCTCTTGGTGTAGACAGTGTTTTTAGAATGACACATAAAAAAGCCATTATCTAATAGAAGTCTAACCATTTTGGCATACCAAGCCCGAGGAGCTTGTTTGAGACCATAGAGAGACTTCCTAAGGTGACAAACAAGGCTAGAGTCGTTTTGGATAAAGCCAGGGGGTTGTTCCATGTAGATTTCTTCATGCAAATCGCCATGTAAGAAGGAATATTTAACCTCAATATGATGGACTTCCCATTTAAAGGAGACAGCAAGGGAAAGAACAAGGCAGATAAAATTAATTTTGGCAATAGGGGAGAAGGTTTTCTGTATAGTCAGTTCCTTCAACTTGTGAAAATCCTTTAGCAACAAGACGAGCTTTATGTCTATCCACTTTTCCATCTGGTCCAAACTTTGTTTTGTAAACCCATCTGCATCTAACAAGTTTTATTTATTTTGGAAGAGGAACAAGATCCCAAGTATCATTTTCCACTAAGGAACGATATTCTTCATTCATAGCTTCATCCCAATCTAGATGATCGAAGGCTTATTCAAAGGTTTCTAGATCAGGATTTTATGGAACTTGAGCCAATAAGGAAGAGGCTCTTTCGAACTGAGAATGTGTACGTCATCGATCGGCAAGGTCACCTGCAAGAGAACCTACTGCATCCTGAGTAAATCGGACCCATCTTGGAAGTGGCGGTGTAAAAGGAATAATTTCAAGAGGTGGAGGTAGATTTTCATCCTCGTTGTCATCATTTGAACTAGAAGGAGTGCTATTAAAATAGAAGAGAGAGAGAGAGAGGTGGCACATATCCTGAGTCAGTCTCACAGACCAAAGGTGCCACACTCGCCGAACAAGGCTCGCAGGATGATATATTTTCATCAAATTTTACATCTCTGCTAATGACTATATTTTTTGATTTTGGTTGAAGAAGTCTATATCCTTTTACATCTTCATAATATCCAACAAAAATGCATTTTTCACCTTTAGGTTCTAAGGCTTTATGTTTTGCATCTGGAATATAGGCCCAAGCATCACTTCCAAAAACACGAAAGTGACTTACATCTGGTTTGATTGAGCTCCAAGCTTCTTCTAGAGTTATATTCTTTAAAACCTTAGTAGGAGTGTAATTTACTATGTAATTTGCACAGTTAATTTCTTCTACCCAAAAATTGAGACTAATTCCTTTAGATTGAAGCATACAATTAGCCATTTCTTTTAAGGTGTGATTCTTCCTTTTAGCTACACCATTTTTTTGTGGAATATATGGAACAATATGTTGCAATTGAATGCCATGCTCAGTGAAAAAGTTGATAAATTTGTTGTTAAAATATTTTCCTCCATTGTCTGATCTTAACTTAAGAATTGGATTTCTAGATAGTTTCTCAACAAAAGCCTTAAAGGCCAAGAACATGTTAAAATATTCACTCTTGAGTTTTAAGAAGTATACCCAAGTGCGTCTGGAAAAATCATCAATGAAATTTAATAAGTACTTGCAACCAGAGAAAGAAACAACAGGAAGTGGACCACATAAATCATTATGCACAAGCTACAAAGGGGTTGAATCGTGCCAAGATGCTCGTTTGTCAAAACTATCCCGATAATGTTTTCCGAGTACACATCTGGAGAAAACATCATCTCGGAAAGATAACATAGGAAGACCCATCACCATATTTTCCTTACATAGAGTTTGAAGGGATCGATAGTGTAACACCCCCAAGTTCTATGCTTTTCAAATGAGACATTTGAACATAAATCCAAAGGGGAGTGGACCCCAGTGGATGATTATTGTGTGGATGTGATTAATTTTGTAATTATGAAAAATAAATAAAATATTATGTATGCACTATGACCAAAAAGAGAATTGAGATCACTTGCCAAAATCCATGAGGATGGATAAAGCAACAAATCCCCAAAAAGCTTTCAAAAATCCTTGAAAGAAATTTATTTAGATTTAAGGATAAATCTAAATTTCCCCAATGAAGAGGAGTAGTTGGGAAGAGGTGAGAAAAGCTGGAAAAGCTGAGGAAAAGCTTAAAGAAGCTTTAAGGAACCCCAAGAGGGGAAGCCTAGGCTAAACAGGAAAGAAAGCATCCTGCTATTCTGGACGCAGAATTAGAAACATGCTTTGGGGTATGAGCTTAAATAAGCGATCCTGCATGTATTAGTGGCCGATTCAGTACTGGGAGGCATTTTCATTTTGCAGGAACTGGAGATAAAGAGAGGATTCTAAGGTTGGGAGGATCAAGCTTACAGAGGCATGGCATATTGTTGGAGATTACGTAAGTCTATCTTAAAGAATTTCATTGATGAATTGTGATGTTATAATTTCTCACAATTTATGAATTGTGATGTTTAATTCTCTATACAATTTCAAAGCTCTACGTTGCTATACTTTATGTGTTATGAATCGTGATGCATAAGTTATGAATCGTGATGTTGTAGTTCTGTTTTGAAATGAGTTATTATATACATATTCATTCTTAAGATTGTAGATTAAGTATTGGTTCCTAACTCCATATATGTAAACCAAAGTTATGTGATAGGTAGCATTCATCATAGGGGTGAAGTATATAAACATATTATGAATATAGACCTTAATAGAGACCTGTTGGATCTCCTTCGGAGTAACCATGAGGTATAACAGACATTATTAAACAATAACATAATCCCACAAAAAAAAAAAAATGGGTTTGGGAGACGTGACAAATGGTATCGGAGCACAAAGTTCAAAAATTGGGCAAGATATGTGCTTACACACCCCAGTAGCACTGAAAATATATACATATTTTGGTAGCACTGAAAATATATACATATTGTGGTAGCACTGAAAATATATACAGTTGCAGCTAGATAGATAGTAAGATACCAGTTTTAAATTACAACCATGGGAATTTCTCCCTCTTATAACTTGTATAGACTGCATGTATGAGCATTCTAATGATTTTAATGGTATTCAAAATAAGAAAAGTAACTTATATTCTAGATGAGCATACTATTAATTATATGGGTGTGGATTTCATGTCTAAACTATATATTACTTAGTGACAAAACTGTAGCATAGAAATTAATTATCATAGTAAAGGAGTGAGTGGATAATTAAGATTCTCTAGCCAAGCATGATGGACTACGTAAAGGTATATTTCACAAAGAAAAATAGAGACTTTGAGTAAGAACTCTAGATTGTATGTTGTATGCACATTGCACCATCAAAAAAATATATATCTATTTTTATTTTAGGTTTTGAAATCCATTTCCATACCCAATGATCTCCTGTAGAGCTAGACACCCTCATGTAAGTGCATTCGAATCCTTATATAATTCTAATATAAAAAATATATATGAAGGTGAAGTAGTGTTAAAACAATTGAATGCTCATTTTACTTTTATACGTACTTTTAAACTATGATGTATAAGAAAAATCCAAAACGAACCAGTAACCCCAATATAAGGGCACGATAATGATAGGGGGTTGCAATTAAAATATCTCTACTATTAAATCTACTTAACTCTAGTGCTTACGAGCCTTACTTTACAGCAAGTAAATGAAAACAAAACGACATCTCACCGGGGGTAATGAGTGTCGGAACATTAGTTAGTCAACAGAAAAATCAATTTTTCGACTACATGGAATTAATTTAAACCAATAGCATTCGAAAACTCTAAACTCTAATAAGCGCAGAGGTAAACCAGTTCGTGCCATAATACTTAAGTAGTATCACAACTCTACAAATAAGTCCGGAGATGAACAATTGGTAACTCAACTCCTGCGCAGAGGAACAGTAACCGTGTTAAGAACAACCGTGTTACGAGGGGTCCCCAAATATGTACCAGGGGGAAACCGCGGAAAGAGAGACGAACGTAGTGCTGCATATTGAAAATCTATAGGAATTTGCAACATTAACTCATTTAACCTAGTAGAAGTTTTGAAACTATGGTGAAAAAAATCTCTAATAAAACTGTACGAGTATATGTAGTTCTCTCTCCAAGAAAGCATAAAAGCCGCGCGATAAACTTTCACCCTACACATACTATATCATAAACTTATTGTTAAAAAGTAGGTGTAGATATAGAAATAAAGTGGAAACGATTGTTAAAAAGTATGTGTAGATATAGAAATAAAGTGGAAACGATTGTTAAAAAGTAGGTGTAAATATAGAAATAAAGTGGAAACTATTGTTAAAAAGTGTGTGTAGATATGGAAATAAAGTGGAAACGATTGTGAAAGAGCATTATTGGCGAATACGACATAGGTAGATATACTATACTACCTTGCAAAGTATAACGCATCTTCATTTAAACATAATCGAACACCTATATAAGCCTAACACCAAACGGATAGCTATCAAAGGGAATTAGCATTAAAACAAGTGAAGGCGCATTTGATCTTTATACCCACTCTTAAACTATGGTATATATACAAGAAAGCAAACAGCGGAGTCACGATGACAATAATGGTTTGAAAATAAAAGCACCAATAAACAACTTTGACGGCGCCGAGAGATGGACGAATCTTTCGATCGACCTTATGGTTGATATGAGTATATAACTAGCATTTTGCACATCAGCGTACAAAAAGAATGCCGAAGGTACCACTGGCATGATCTCTGCATGAGAATGAGAAGGTAAGTTCGCATCGGAATCAAACCAAATCCTCCCAATTCAACAAATTGAAAACCTTGGCGATTTCATTGCCGAGAAGATGAACTTAAGCCGCTGATAGCATGCGCGCCTGCATAAGTTGATGGCAGAAGAGAACCAGATTCGTGACAAATCTGGTGAGGCGGTCAGCTTGTTTGCAACCTGTGAAGTCGACGGCAAATCTGGTGAGGCGGCAAATCTGGTACATCAGCTTGTTAGCAACCTGTGAAGTCGACAGCAAATCTGGTGAGCTGTAAACAGGATTTTATATACAAACAGGATGTTTGATGGATATATATGCTACATATATACATAGAGGTACGAACATGCAAAAAAAAAAAAAAAATCGAATCTGAAAAGAAGCTAATGAGATGTTAGTTTTCATAGTTAAGGTACGATAATACTATAGCAACTATAAATAAATTTGGAAATAAATCAAACTAGTGAACTTTTATATATCACCTTTTGGATAGTGGCATTCAACTATCATAAGGTATACTAGAACCGAGCTATTGAACATTACGACGAGCCTTGGGTAAAGGAGTAACTATAATATGGAATTTTTGAATCGAATTAATTAACGGCATAAAACAAAACCTGTGTACATGGTTCACGTATCGATTTTATACCAAGAAATTTCAATCCCGAATAGCATCGGCTGTCAAAATGAAATGTTATACCTATACATTAAATGGTGTTAATTATACAGTCGGTACCACACTAAAGTTCATGTTCAACGATAATGATTTAAAAAGGGGAATCGCCATTTGGGCGCATATATACGAATGATTATATATGGTCAAACGAGAATATCATAGCAACGCCAAGGAAAATATACATCTATGATTCGAACTGTCCTAGCAATGATATCATACCGATGCCAAAACAATATGTATGACTATTGACACAAACAGAGAAAAAAGATTAGTCAAACCCTAAAGATGCGTGGTGAACCAGTATACAGTATTATAACTCAGCGAAGAAACTAGGACTGCATGGACAATACGGCGTTATGGCCAATTGAACTCGGTCCACGAAATTTTAAATACAAACCAGGGGAGAGTAAACTGATAAACGATGGATAATCCAGCTCTAATTAAAAGCATTAAGAAATAGCGCAGAGTAAGATAAAATAATTACGCATCAGACCAAATTGCTACGCAGCTGAAGGCTTGGGTCCGCCTTTGCCTACGGATGCAGGGTAAAACAAAAACGTTACATAACCAGACAGTTAAGTCCACCTCTGTCCGCCGCCCGACGCCAGTCTCCCCTATGCGACCACAGAATGAGTTTTCGTGAGAGTATATAGAATTCAACTGAACAGTTAGACTTAATTGTTATCCTATCCGAAAAATAAAGCTAACAATGGGAAAACCATCAAAAACAGGGGCGTAGTGTTAATAGAGCACATAAATCTCTGCAACGTTAATCGGTAAAATCTAAAGGTCGAGGCCAAATCTGGAGAAAGGATAAGAACAGCGCCGTGAGAGGAGTCACTGCCTCTCCGTCTCACCTCGATAGAAAAAAAAAAGAGACATGCTCTACGCTATAATAGACCCTTGACCAATGCAATCGCGAGGCAGGAAACTAGCTGAAAAATACGAATTTAGAAACGCAACTCCGAAGCTCTTACTCAGCAGAAGATTGAACCATGGAAGTGAGAAGAAGAGTAAGAATTGGGTCTGACGGTGAGGAATAAATAATAAACGCAAAACCCTAAAATCGGAGCTCGAAAGGTACTGGGCAAAGTAGAGCAAATCCTATCCCGGATTTTCTGAAGTACCTCCTGAGAGCTCGAAGCATGGTGAAATCTGGCGAAATGATTTCAAGAGCGATCGGTTCTGCCACCAGGGTACCCTATGGCCAGGATAATAGTAAAGTGAAACTGATTCAAAGTACTTTGGAGGCGGATTGCAGGATAGTGCAGAAAGAGTCTCATAGACGCGATCTCTGTTCCTCCTTCCTCTTACAGCTGTTGCAAATAAAACCACATTAACAGTACCGTAGTTGTCGTGAGGGAAAAGTTGGGGTGGACATTGTAGTCCTAGAACTGCAATGTGCCATCAGGAGCTTGAGTCCTGACATCTGCATACACACCTGGAGAGAGGAGCTCGTCCTGCGTACAGCTAGGGTTGGAACACTCAGTACGCTGGCAAGAGTGGGTTGTTAAAACCGGCTAATGGACAAAAACCAAATCCATTTATACGGCACGCGTAGGGCTAACATACAGGGTTCCAAATCATCATCACTCGTAACCCCGCATAGCGCAGCCGTCCCGTGAATGAAAAAAACCAGGGTTAAATTGCATCATATATATATTGTCATGATTTGATGTTCAGTATATTATAGAAATACGGGCGAATTTTATGTATATAGGTAAGGGTTCATTTATCTATGCAGTGGGTGGTTACATATATGACTCCTATTTATATACGCAACAAATAGTAGTCATTCGCACGGCATCACATTTTAACCTAAAATGTAGAGGGGATAAAGTATATCCTAATTATGTAAGCGAGAGCGTTACGCTGATATATATATATGCTTACTATATAGGTAGTTGCATTGAAATCGATATAGAGCGCGCCTATATATAAATCAATATATGTGACCTTTATACCAATAGAGATATATAAATGTTACGCATAAAGTATGCCCTTTTTTGGACAAAGGCTACTCTTGGGGTAGGCCATCTTAATGTATTTTGTCAATTAATTAACAATCATCCATGGACTTCATACTTACATATGTAAGTATGTGTTATAAGGATTTAGAGGTGTATGTATTATAATGATAGGTTTATGTGGGATATGTGAATATATGTACACGGTACATATAGGTTACCGCCTAGAAAGGAATTGAACTTATGGATGTTAAGCGCGGCATCTAAATCTTAGATATATGCGTAAAATATGCATATAGATAATAAAAATGATACTAAAAGAAAGCAAAAACAATAATTTGGAGATAAGTGGAAAACATAACCCTAAATGGAAAAAAAATAAAATTTTGCAATGGTGGTGCCCAAACACGTCGCCGTAACTAGCTGCCATTGAAATTGTATACGGTATCAATATTTTTTTTGTGATTAATAATGGGATGCAGCGTATATATATATATATGCATACATAGAGAAAAAAAAAAAAAAAAACCTGTTCAATATAGGTACCCCATACACCGTCATCATAGTAAGAGGAGGCAATGAATTTCGTAGTATATAAGCGCTTCAAAGTATAAAAATAAAAAAATAAAATATATATATATATACATAAGTATCTCTATATATCATAGAGGCGATATCGATACCTATGAAATCGATATGTTCATCAGAGTGGCATGATATATGTAGGTGTGTGGTGAGTAAGGACTTCAATAAATACATATATATGAATAATTACATATCTGCATAGAAAAAAACCATGACATATACGTTGAAGTTAAGAAAGAGGCATTTGAGACTTCTATGGGTATGAGATTGGATATAAATACCTATATAGAAATATATATATATATATATATATATGCATAGGATTGGTAAAGTGGCACTTTAATCTGATTCCACTTTAGTGAATTCAATAAGTGCATGGGGAAACTTTAAGATATCAAATATTAGAGGATATGGTGAGGAAATTAACTAGAAGTGGAAAAGTTGCTAGTGGAAAATCAATAAAAGAGATTATTTTAAATTGGGTATATATATGGTAACACTTTCAAAAAAGGTTTGAACTTATATATGAATATATATAAATATAGGGATATATATATATATTCATATGTTCATCAAATTAATATTGCTAAGGCTATATATATATATATATATTCATATGTTCATCAAATTAATATTGCTAAGGCTATATATATATATCATACATATATATATATCATGGTTCTTATACAATAAGGTTTGGAAATATATATGATATATACAAACCTAGTGGATATATATATACATGCTCATGAGAGGTATATTGCCCAATGTTTGAGATGTAAGTAGTATATGAGTAAGTGGAAATTGTATCCTACAAATAAGGCAGGTATACTGCCATAAAGGAATAGAGGATTGAAGTACAAGTGTTACTTACACTTAAATGGTTGATTTAGTAATTGTGGAACCATTACATGGAGTTAGGCATGAATGAATAAAGGGATAAATTGAAAATTTCCTGATGACTTACTTAAGGAAGAATATTCTTGTAATAGTGGAAGAATGACTTCCTAATTAATTATTTATAATAATGGAAATAAAGTATATTTTCAAATTGGTATATTTATGGGTTGCTTTTGTTAGAAAGCATGAAAGATTTATGGGTTGCTTTTGTTAGAAAAAAAAAATAGAATGCTTTTATGCAATAGAAAAGAAGGAATTCTTTTATGACTCAGGAAAAAGTTGAAATATTTTTATGATTTATGAAATCTTTCCCATTTTAAGCGGATTAGTCTTTGAAAAAGGGGAAACTGTGTCAAATTCATTTTTGGTATTAACAAGTATTGATATTGTAAATGTGATGAATTATAGAAATTACATTTATCACTAGAAAAGGAAACATGAATTCCCACTCTAAAATTTTTGTGGTGCAAATTTTATTAAAGTTAAATTTCTTGAGTCTTAAATTCAAAGACAGAGAAATGATGTGAAATCATACAGCTACAACTGAGGAAAAAAAAAGGATGAGCTGTATTTTGGACTTGGGTGGGGAAAACCCATCAGTTCCAAAATTGTTCACTTAAGTTTTGAACGAGTGGATACCATTTCATGTGAGAGGTAAGCATGGAATGGTAGAGATTATTAAGGAATCTAGTTGTTACTAATTAAATTAAGTAACTAACAAAAGAAACAATGAAAAGATACTAGAAGTACAACTATAAAATGAGCAAGGGTAAGCACAACCATGCATATGATCCAATTGTTTTCTCTCATTTATGTGTACTAATGAAAAAATTTGAGAAATTGTTTAGACAAGTGTGTAACAGGAAATTGGGCACTCTGGAAACGAAGAGGAAAAAGGTGAAGATAAAGCACCTAGAAAATCCAGAAAAGCTGAGCCGAACCAAGTGCGTGAGGGAAGAATCTCACTGAAAAACCAGAAAGGATAAGTAGTGTACTAAAAGTGCACTAAACTATTATGAACCTGAACGGTTTGATTTATAACTGAATGTCTTAAGTTATTGAAATGCAGAATGCTGTTGTGAATTATCAATTATATGTATCTGATATTACTTACATTGGTATGAATTGTGGACAGAGAAACCAGAATAAAATATCTTCCATACAAACTTCTTGTAAAGAAGTAGGAAGGAAACCAACGGCATAAGGCATCAGTAAATATAGTGGAGGCAGGAGAGTACACTGCTGGAAACTAATGGCTTAGTCCTACCATTGCTTATTAAATTTCCTGATATATTTTATGTCTCCTTGTTGGAAAAGAAAAGTTATAAATTTTGTATATGATGCTTCTCACATGATTGATTGGAATTGTGGTCCAGGAGGAACCAGAAGAGGAATTTCCTTACAGAGTCGCTTCAAAGATGAAAGCGAGAAGAAATGGAGGTGCGGAAGTGGACAGTAGCTCGGGTAAAGGTGCAGTGGAACACTTTACTGCTAAAAAGCTACATGGCACAGAGAAGCTCAAATGATGGAAAAGCATTCATAATTATGTTCAACATCAACTAGTAGATAGTTGTCAACACCGAGGACGGTGTTTATTTTCAGAGGGGGAATATGTAACACCCCCAAGTTCTATGCTTTTCAAATGAGACATTTGAACATAAATCCAAAGGGGAGTGGACCCCAGTGGATGATTATGGTGTGGATGTGATTAATTTTGTAATTATGAAAAATAAATAAAATATTATGTATGCACTATGACCAGATGAGAAAATGAGATCATATGCCTAATCCATGAGGTGATGGAAAAGGAAAAAAGACTTTCCCCAAATCTTTCAAAAATCCTTGAAAGAAATTATTTCTAATTTAGATTTTTGAGGAAAAATCTAAATTTTCCCAATGAAGAGGAGTAGTTGGGAAGAGGTGAGAAAAAGCTGGAAAAGCTGAGGAAAAGCTTAAAGCAGCTTTAAAGAATCCCAAGATGGGAAGCCTAGGCTAAACAGGAAAGAAAGCATCCTGCTATTCTGGACGCAGAATTAGAAACATGCTTTGGGGTATGAGCTTAAATAAGCTGATCCTAGACAGATTAGTGGTTGATCTGTGCTGGGAGGTGATCTCTGCTCGGGGGTGAATCTTGGGAGATAAAGAGGATTCTAAGGTTGGGAGGACTGGTCATGGTAGAGGTATGCATGCATATTGTTGGAGATTGATGTAAGTCTATCTTAAATAAATCTCTGCTTGATGAATTGTGATGTTATAATTTCTTATACAATTTATGAATTGTGATGTTTAATTTCTTATACAATTTATGAATTGCAAGGCTATAATTTCTTATGTAAGTTATGAATTGTGATGTTGTAGTTCTGATGAAATTTATGAGTTATTATGGTATGGTTCATTCTGAAGATTGTAGATTAAGTGTTGGTTCAGTAACTCATATAAGTGTAAACCAAAGTTATGTGATAGGTGTAGCATTCATCATAGGGGTGAAGTATATAAACATATTATGAATATAGACCTTAATAGAGACCTGTTGGATCTCCTTCGGAGTAACCATGAGGTATAACAGACATTATTAAACAATAACATAATCCCACAAAAAAAAAAAAATGGGTTTGGGAGACGTGACAAATAGAAGGTAAAGGCATGTGTCATCTTAAATTTGTATTGGCTAGGCGTTAACTTTTATAAGAGTATTTTTCCTATCCTAAAGTTATATTCCCTCATTGTGAGTATTTGTTAGGTTTTTTTTTTTCCATTATAATCCACATAATTTACCTATGTAATTTAAAGTACTGCGTAAGAAAATAATTTTCTGAAATTTCAAATACACATCTTAATATGACATTTCTTATATTGTTTAAGTACAAAGCTTTCCCTGGTTGCTTCATGGTCTCTACTCCTTTGTACTAGTCCCTGTACCTCTGATAGGGATTCTTCATGCAATTTAATATTTAAGTGTTTGTATACAAATTCATGCATATATATGCTAATTATGATTATGTATACATAATTTAACCTACTATTTATTCTATTAAAACTAAGTTAAAGTATCTACTCTAGTATAATTTACTAAGATAAGGATTTTGTTAGTATAACAATTTTAGTATACTTTTTCCACTCCTAATCAAGATATTTAACCATACTCACAAAACACCTTAATATAAATGATATACAAGAATATTAAATATATTCCATGTTTCCTTATCTAAAATCATTGCCCATATTCATTTATAAGAACTCTCAATAGTTCCACTTAATTTTTTTTCAACTCACTCTTAAGTGGAAGTTTTATCTTATTTATTTTAGTTTTAATTTGTACTTTCTATGTATGTGTTTAATACTGAGGGTTAAACTTACTCCTTTTTATATTAGATACTCTAAGAATATAGTTATTTAGATTCTCTTTCCAAAGCCTGAGTTAGAATTCTCTCAAACTCAAAATATAACTTAGAAAATATAACACAGGAATATAATCATTATAAACAAAAGAATATGCAATTATATCCATAATAATTTACTCTATTTAATTCCATGCAAATTCCTCATATAAGTCAGCCATTTTAACATAACTCATAGAAATTAACATAACTCGTTTTAACCTAACCTAGCCTAACCTACCGTAACATAACCTATCCTCATCTAGCATATCCTAACTTAACCTACCCCAGCCTAGCCTAACCAATACCCTACCCTTGCCTAGCCTAACCAAGCCATGCCTACCCTACCCTACCTTACCCTAACCAAGCCGAGCATAACCTAGCCTATCCTAGCCTAACCTAGCCATGCCTAGCCATGCCTAACCTACCCTAACCTAGCAAAACCTAACCTAGCAAAACCTAACCTAGCCTAACCTATCGTAGCCTAGCCTAGATTAACCTAGCCATGTCTAACATAACCTAACCTAGCCTACTCTAGCCTAGCTTGGCCTAACCTAGCCTGGCCAAGCCTAACCTAGCCTTGCCAAACATATCCTAAGCTTGCTTAACCTAGCTTTGCCTAAGATAGCCTAACCTAACCTAACCTAATGAAAACCTAACCTAACCTAACCTAACCTAGCCTAGCCTAACCTAGCCTAACCCTACCTAACCTAACCTTCCTTATCCTAGCCTAACCTAACCTACACTAGCCTAACTTAACCTAGCCTTACCTAACTTAGCCAAACGTAGCCTAGCCTAAGTTAACCTAACTTCTCCTACCCTAGCCTAGCCTAGCCTGACCTAACCTAGCATCTCCTAGCCTAGCCTAACCTAGCCTAACCTATCCAAGACTATCATAATATAGCCTAACCTAGGCTAACCATGACCAACCATGCATATCCTACCCTAACCTTGCCTAACATAACCTAACCAAGCCTAACCTAGCCGAGCCTACCCTAACCTATCCATGCCTATCTATCCTAGCTTAACCTAGCTTAGCATAACCTAGCATAAACTAGCCTAACCTAGCCTAAAATATCCTAACCTAACCTATCCTAACATAGCCTACACTATCTTACACTAGCCTAGCCTAGCCTCGCCTAGCCTAACTTATCCTAACATAGCCTACATTATCTTACACTAGCCTAGCCTAGCCTCGCCCGCAACCTATCCTAACATAGCCTAGCCTAACCTAACCTAACCTAACCTAACCTAGCCTTACCTAAACTAATGTAGCCTAACCCAGCCTAACCTAGCTTAACCTAGGCTAGCCTAACTTAGCCTAACCTAACCTAACCTATCCTAACCTAACCTAGACTAACCTAGCCTAGCCTAGCCTAGCCTAACCTCGCTTACCCTAGCCTAGCCTCGACTAGCCTAGCCTTGCCTAGAATAGCCTAGCCTAGCCTTGCCTAGCCTAGCGTAACCTTGGCTAACCTAGCTTTGCCTAGCCTAGCCTAGCTTAGCCTAACCTTGCCTAGCCTAGCCTAGCCTAGCTTAGCCTAACCTCGCCTAGCCTAGCCTAGCCCAGCATTGCCTAGCCTAACCTAGCCTAACCTAACATAACCTACTGTAACCTACCCTACCCTACCCTACCTTACCCAACCCTACCCATACACTACCCTAGCCTAAGATAGCCTAGCATAACCTAACATAACCTAACCTAAAATAGCTTAACCTAATCTAACGTAGCCTAACCTAGCCTAGCCTCACCCAACATTGCCCAACCTAACCTAACCTATCCTAGCCTAGCCTAACCTTACCTAGCCTAGCCTAGCCCAACCTAACCGAGCCTAGCCTAGCCCACCCTAGCGTAGCCCATCCTAGACCATCCTATCCTAGCCTAGCCTAGGATAGCCTAGCCTAGCCTAACCTAACCTACCTTCCCCTACCCTACCCTACCCTAGCTTAGCCTACTCTAGCCTAGCCTAGGGTAGCCTACCCTAGACTACCCTACCCTAGCCTAGCCTAACCTAACCTAGCCTAACCTAACCTAAGCTCCTCTAACCTACCCTACCCTACTCTACCTTACACTAGCCTAGCCTAGGCTAGCCTAGCCTACCCTAACCTAGCCTACCCTACCATACCCTATGCTAGCCTAGCCTACACTAACCTAGCCCACCATAGCCTAGCCTAGCATAGCCTAACCTACCCTAATGTAGCCTACCCTAGCCTATCCTAGCCTAATCTACCCTTACCTACCCTACCCTACCCTATCTTACCCTATCCTAGCCTAACCTACCCTAATCTATCCTACCCTACGCTAGCCTACCCTACCCTACCCTACCCTAACCTATCCTACACTAGCCTACCATAGCCTTGCCTAACCTACCATACCCTAGCGTAGCCTAGCCCAGCCTAACCCTAACCTAACCTATCGTAACCTAACCTAACCTAACCTATACTATCCTAACCTAACCTAACCTATCCTAACCTACTTAGCCTAGCCTAACCTAGCTTAGCCTAGCCTAGTCTAGCCTAAGCTAGCCTAGCCTAGCGTAATGTAGCCTAACCTAACCTAAACTAACCTAAACTAACCTACCTAGCCTAGCCTAGACTAGCCTAGCCTAGACTAGCCTAGCCAAGCCTAGCCTAACCTAGCCTAACTTATCTTAGCCTAAACTATCCTAGCCTAATCAATCTCATCCTAACCTAACCTAGCCTATCTTATCCTAGCTTAACCTAGCCTAGCCTAATCTATCCTATCTTATCCTATCATATCCTAACCTGACCTAGCCTAACCTAACCTACCCTAACCTATCCTAGCCTAACCTAACCTAGCCTAGCCTAGCCTAGCCTAGCCTAACCTAACCTAACCTAGCCTAACCTATCTTATCCTAACCTAGCCTAACCTAGCCTATCTTATCGTGGCCCAGCCTAGACTAGTCTAATCTATCCTACCCTACCCTAACCTACCCAACCCTATTCTAGCCTATCTTATCCTTGCCTATCCTATCCTAACCTAACCTAACCTAACCTAACATAGCCTAGCCTAACCCAACCTAACCTAAGCTAACATAGCCTACCCTAGCCTAACCTAACCTAACCTAACCTAGGCTAACCTAGCCTAGCCTAACATACCCTAGCCTAACATAGTGTACTCTTACCTAGCCTATCTTAACATAGTATAACCTATCCTATCCTAGCCTATCCTAGCCTATCCTAAGATACCCTAACCTACCCTATCTTGACCTAACCTAGCCTAACCTTGTCTATCCTACGTTATAGTAGCCTAACCTACCCTTGCCTAGCCTATCCTATCTTAACATAGCCTCCCCTAGCCTAGCTTAACCTACCCTAGTCTAACCTAGCCTACTCTAGCCTACCCTAGCATACACGAGCCTAACCTACTCTAACCTAGGCTATCCTAGTCTAGTCTAGCCTATCCTAAGCTACTCTTGCCTATTCTAGCCTAACCTAGCCTACTCTAGCTTAACTTAGTCTATCCTTTAGTAGCTTAGGCTAGGCTACTCAAGCTTATGGTACTTTACTCTATATTAGAATATTAATGAAGAAATCATTCAAAAAATAAATTAATTAAAAGCTATTAATAAAGTTTAAATATAAGAAAAAATCTTTAAAATAATTTAAATATATGAAAATACAATTTAAAATACATTGAATTTAACCAAAGTAATAATGTGAAAATAAAATCTAACATAAATTATAAGGCATAAATGAAAAACATATTTGTAAATCATAAAAACATAATTGAAAATCATTTTAAGAAATCCAATAATCTCATTTAAATCATCTAATCTCATAGAGTAAGCAATTTAAAGAAGGCCCAAACCCTATCAATCAAATCTTTTAATAATATGGTTAATCCTACAATTAATCTCATAAAACTATACATCAATGGAAAAAAAAAGAATAGAGATCATGTTTGTGTGCTACCAGAATTCTTAGAAATTGATCATAAAATAATGCAATATAAATTAATATTTCGCACTTGGAAGAAATCCAAAAATGGCACCCTACTAGAAAACGAATCGAAACAGAGAAAAATAATCAAATCAGAGAGCTAGAGAGAACCTCATAAATTGATTTGCATCGGTGGAAGCAGCGCAGCTCGATGTCGATGTCGCGTATGAAAGGCATATACCGTCGATACTTTGCTTCCGCAAATTCCCAATGCAAGCATCACCGCCTGCATTCCACAGGAGTAATGGAACATGGGGACTTCGAGTGCCGCTCTGCATTCGTCCAGATTCTTTCTGGTGGATTCTTCGTGACAACAGTGAAAGCATACTTCTCCTCCATATTACACACATACATATCCCACACATCCATAAGAGATTTGATTTGATAGATCTAACAAAGAAATATCAAAATTATAACCAAGAAATTTGAGACAAAGAGATTACAACTAGCTGAAATGAATTAAAAAGAAACTATGGCGAGCCCAGGAAACCATAAAGAAAATGGAATAATAAAACTAAGATGAATAAGCTGGGTTTGGTTTAGACACCGAAAATAGAGTTCTAATAGAAAAAATAGGTGCT
Organism: Pinus albicaulis; assembly: GCA_034641835.2. Lineage (NCBI taxonomy): Eukaryota > Viridiplantae > Streptophyta > Pinopsida > Pinales > Pinaceae > Pinus > Pinus albicaulis. The sequence goes on from JAXQQM020085886.1 coordinate 102,186, forward strand.
ATTACTAACACCGTATTAATCCAAAAATTATAAAACCACTTGAAAATGAAGAAAAGGGTTTACTTCAAGAAATACAAAATGAAGAGGCAGAAACTTACCTTTCTTGTCTGGCGGGAACTAGGTTTTTTTAGGGCCTTATTTCCTTCCAATGATCCAATCCAAAAATTATAAAACCACTTGAAAATGAAGAAAAGGGTTTACTTCAAGAAATACAAAATGAAGAGGCAGAAACTTACCTTTCTTGTCTGGCGGGAACTAGGTTTTTTTAGGGCCTTATTTCCTTCCAATGATCCAATTTTTTGTAATCTTATCTTGTCGTGGGAGACCCTGCGTATTGAATTGGACAGACATCGGCTTAAAATAAAGCAATTAAAAGAAGGCGCAAACCTTATCCTGATTAAAAGAAGGTGCAAACCCTATCAATCGAATCTTTTAATAATATGATTAATCCGAAAATTTATCTCACAAAACTATACATTAATGGAAACAAGAATAGAGATCATGTTTGTGTGCTACCATATTTCTTAGAAATTGATCATAAAAATATGCAATATAAATGAATATTTCACACCTCCGAGAAATCGAAAAATGGCACCTACTAGAAAACGAATCGAATGAGAGAGCCAGAGAGAACCTCGTAAATATATTTGCACCGGTGGAAGCAGCTCGATGTCGGCCTCACTTAGGAAAGGTATATACAGTCGATACTTTGCCTCTGCAAATCCCCGCGCTACATTCCACAGGCGTAATGGAACATGGGGACTTATGGTGGATTCTTTGTGACAACAATGAAAGCATACTACTCCTCCATATTGCACGCATCCATAAGATGATTAGATTGATGTGGTGAGTGCCAATGGCTAGATCCTCCTCCCAGCACCAAAGGGCATCATCTTAATTCTATTCATTCTCGTAATGTCAATGTCCTTCTCCTAGTCCAGGAAGCGCTGGGGTCGAAACTCCCCAAATTCTCTCCTAAGAACTCCCCATCCCCACACTGTAGAACTCCACGTTGGCCTTCACCGAGATGTAGTCACAGTGTGACACGAAACATTTGCAGGCTCTCCTTCACCAAGTAGGGGAGGATCCATTCGCACGGTCTCCTTCACCAAGTCGTTTAAAAAAAAACATTATTTCTGTGTCCAGCTTTGCAGAGGAGAATCAAAAGTAATTTAACTTGTTAACATCATAATCAAAATCCTTATCATATAACTCTGCCTCACAGCTTTTTTAATCAACGGCTAATTTGTGAGTGGCCGTGCCATGTCCTCCCTAGCCGTTTGATTTCAAGCCGTTTGAAGGGATAGCATCACATCATTTCTACTTGTTTGAATTTTTTGTTCATTGTTAAAAGGAATATAACAATCCACTTTCTAATATTGTTTTCATAACTACATTCTATCCACTTACATGGTCATCAACATCAATTATGGTGATGGGATAAGGCATGTAGTTATTATGAAGTCACGGAACAAAGCATAAAATTTTCCATCTCAATAATGTGAGCTTGCTTAGGGCTATTTTTAGAATATAAGAGAATTATTATAAAATTATAATATTTATATTAAAATTATAATATTTCTATTAAAAGATAATGGTACGAGTTGTTGCATATGTTGATAGGGATACTAGAAAACGAATCGAACCAGAGAAAAATAATCAAATCAGAACTCCCCAACTTCTCTCCTAAGAACTCCCCATCCCCACACTGTAGAACTCCACGTTGGCCTTCGCCGGGATGTAGTCATAGTGTGACACGAAACATTTGCAGGCTTTCCTTCACCAAGTAGGGGAGGATCCATTCGCATGGTCTCCTTCACCAAGTCGTGTAAAAAAAACATTATTTCTGTGTCCAGCTTTGCAGAGGAGAATCAAAAGTAATTTAACTTGTGAACATCATAATCAAAATCCTTATCATATAACTCTGCCTCACAGCTTTTTTAATCAACGGCTAATTTGTGAGTGGACGTGCCATGTCCTCCCTAGCCGTTTGATTTCAAGCCGTTTGAAGGGATAGCATCACATCATTTCTACCTGTTTGGATTTTTTGTTCATTGTTAAAAGGAATATAACAATCCACTTTCTAATATTGTTTTCATAACTACATTCTATCCACTTACATGGTCATCAACATCAATTATGGTGATGGGATAAGGCATGTAGTTATTATGATGTCACGGAATAAAGCATAAAATTTTCCATCTCAATAATGTGAGCTTGCTTAGGGCTATTTTTAGAATATAAAAGAATTATTATAAAATTATAATATTTATATTAAAATTATAATATTTCTATTAAAAGATAATGGTAAGAGTTGTTGCATATGTTGATAGGGATACACAATAAAGGTATTGAAATGTAAAATAGCATTACATTGTACTTAAACATATTATATTTCATTTAGTTTTAATTAAAATATATTTGTTTTAAGAAATATATATGAAATTTTTAGTTTAAATATTATAAAAACAAACTAATATGGTCATTAAATTTAATACAAAGCCGATTAAAATAATAAGTCTAAGGTTATATCGATTATGGATAGAAACGAAAATTAAAATAATAAGACCTAACTTTAATAGATTATGGACCATAGATATTAAGGATTATGTATGATATATATTTGTTATAATTATCTTATTACTAAAACAAGGTATCTCCAATTGTGGTGGGAATGGTTTTATAAAGCTTACTATATGAAAAATTGTGTCACAACATTGTATGATAATATTGTGAATTTTTAAGGAATTTTTATTTGATTGCCCAAAATGGGTGTACAAATTTTGAACCTCCACTCTCTTAATTGGGATCTACCACTAGCTTAAAAGGTACTACCCTAATAAAAGCACCTAACATATGCAGCACAAAAGTGGAAACAGACATGTAAGTGACCAATGGATTAAAAGTGGACATAATGTTATTTAAAATATGAGATAATCTCTATTATATGATTTTTTTTAAGTTAAAAAAAATAATAGAAGTGAAGCCATTTTACATAGACCTCCATAAATACTAGGTGGCCTTGACATCAAAAGTCACCAGGATCAGCTAATATTACCCTCAAAATTCCAAAATTGTGAACCTAATATGAATTTAGAAATATTTACGATGTAAAGCGTTCTTATTTGAAAACAACTTTCCTCAAATGCCACATGTACTATTGTGTAACGTTGATTTGGATGTTGGACTATTGAAACACTATGGACCTTACGATTAAATATGGTTATTAATTAGTTAAAATAAGAAAATCGTTAAACAAGTAAAGTGTGGCCATGAAATTGAAAGAAATGTCTAAGAATCCTTTGATTTCTCCAAAATATTTGATACCAGAGTTTCTACCTTCATGTTCTGTGCCTCTCCTTCGATTTCGACTCGAGGGAGCTGGACTAAGTGGATGTCGAGGGAGCTGGACGAAGTGGATGTCAAAACCCTGGCACTACAGCCTCATCAGCTAGGATGCCAAGATACGATTCAGGCAATGCAGAAGGTTGGAGGATGCCAATCCACTTGTGCGGCTCCATCTGTGTGTGGTTCTACGTTTTGGGGCTACAAAGATGAACTTGGTTCCTACGATTTGCATTCACGGATCCTATAAATACAACTTTGGTTCCTATAAATACAACCCACCCTTCCCGTGATCTTCATAGACGCGCTTGGGTTTTCTATCTCATTGTGAATATTTTCGACAGCTTTTATTTACAGGTATGGCAACTCAGCCTTCTTTATTTCTTTATAAGATTGGATTGTTGTGTGTTTGGGAAGAATATTTGTTGCTTCTCATTAAATTTTGACAAATTTGAAACATTATTGCTGAGCATTATTAGGGTAACCGTGTTGTTTTTCTCATGTTGTTTTTCTCATGACGTACCCATGACTGTTATTGGAAAAACCAATATCTACACTGTCTTATTCTAGAGTATTGTAATCCTATAAATTCTATAAAGTTTTGATAATTTAGGTATTTTATGGTTTTTGTACAACTACATTTATTTTTCAATTTTTGAGAGTCGTTCGGGTTTGTAATTTAGCATAAAAATTTTTTCTTGATTTCCTGTAAAGCTATGAACTTGGAGATTTTTTACTATGTTAGGTTTCATTTATTGTTTCTGATGCCTTAATTTTTGGTCATGGTTGCAATATTTTTAAGATGTCCTCAAATGCAAATTTCGCTGTGTGTTGTCTCTTCATCTTTGGTTTCATGGTGACTCTGTTATTCCTATTATATATTTGTCTTGAAGAAAGTTCAATTGTGCTGAGAATAAAAGATGAACTATAACATTATGCCGGAAAGTTCAACTGTGCTGAGAACTATAACGAACTATAGCATTATGCCGGAATTGTGTGGTAATGGATGAAATGTACACACTGAATCATACTGCACTTTCATAGATAAAGACTAATGGAATGAAAATGGTTTAGTAATTGTATTTTTTTGGGTTAAAGTTGTTTTATTTTTCTTTGAAGATGAGCTAATATATAATTGTTAATAAAATAGAAGTTTATTGTTTAAAAACTTTAAAAAATATTTTTCTTAAATTTAAAAATTAGTTATAACTAAAATAATGGTTATATGTAAATAAATAAATAAAATTTAAAAGTTCGTTATAACTAAAATAGTTGATATACATCACAAAATAAATATTTATTTGTTGAGGTGTTTTTTTTTTCTTATTTATTAATTTATTGTTTCATTAATAATCTATATTATTTATATGTATTTTTGAATTTAATTTACATCTTAAATACTTATTTTCATATATTTTGAGATATCTAAAATACTCAATATTATAAATATTTTCTGAAAATTTTACTATATGTTCCATATATACATTATTTATAGTTTTATGTAAATAAAATGTCTAAAAAACATATGATTATATGATTATAAACATTTAAATGAGTTTTATAAAAGTAAAAACATGTAGTTTTTTAATTTAATATCTCACTTATCAAAATTGATTTAAACTAAATTTGTGTTAAGGTAAGTAGATAGACTTCATATTTTAACATAGATTGAATCATAGCTTCTTAATATAAAATATTTTCAATATAATTTTCTGTAATATTGTAATATATTTTATAATTTAATGTCAAAATTATCAATCAAAAACCTAAATTTAGTTGATAATTATATTAAAATTTATTTACATATTTTGAATTAAATAAAATTAAGCAAACTAACTTCAACTAACATCAATAAATATCAATTAATTATATATATTCAAAAATTTGTATATTTATATAAGATAACTGCACCTTAATAAAACCATGCTTGATTTTTATAATTGAGCCTTTCTTCTTTCCTACATCCTATTTATTTTAATGAATTATAAGTCAACTTGACTTCCACATTGAGAGAGTAACACATTTCAAACAATATAAAAAAATAGTGACAAAAGAATATTTATATATATAGGTCTTACACCTTGGTTATCATCAGTTGTGTCATGTGAGAGAATTATTCATCCTTGAGTAAATGCGATACCAATGGCACTGAGTATACCATTATCATTGGTTTCTGAACTACAAGTCACGAGTATCATAGGGTTTATAATAGAAAAAATCTAAGGGCGCTAGTTCGTAAAAAAAATCCATGCGCATTAGTTTTTTACAATTACATATAGACAGATTTTGGATGCATCAAAGTAAATTAAAATGATAAATAAAATGATATTCCCATATTATCTTCCACCGAAAATATTGTATCCAATATTTCATTTGAACAACATGTATTGATAAATTACTTTAATAAATAGATGTTATTTTAGTGATAAAATTACAGTCGCTCATAAAACCCTAGTAATGAACAATAACAATAAAATTCCTATCAATAGCATGTAACAGATTGTACAATATAGATAATCCATGAAAGAAATAAATTCAGGGTGCTTTCACTTGGATTAATGACAAAGATAGAAGTGGACCAATTTCCCCAAGCTGGGATCCGTATGAATATTGCCTTTGTATTAGAATTATGCAGCATCCACACCACGTGCTCGAACCTGGAAACCTTGCAGGGGACTGAAAATCTGCCCTTCAATCACTCAATGATATGTACTAGTAAAAAATGGACACTTACTCAATGATATGTACTAGTAAAAAATGGACACTTATCAAATATCCTCTTGGCAACACACATGATAGCCCATCTTTAAGTGCTTCATTTACTTGCAAACAATCCATTTTTAATAAAAAAATATTAATTAAATATAATAGTAACGTAAAACATTTCAGTCCAATAAAATATTAATCACCAATTTAATAAAAATTTAAAATTATCCTCCAATATAAATCACGATTAATTAAATAGAATGCATTATAAAGATAACAATGTCTTATCTTAAGACATGAATTAACAACATATAAATTATTTATTTTATAGGTTAAATGGAATGCATCATGAATATTACATGATATAACATATGTAGATATAGGGTTGAATATATATGAATGATTAATATTAATTAAATAAATATATATTATTTAAAATTATATAAATAAACAAATTAATATTAAATAGATATGAAGTAAATGTATTACAATAATAAAATAAATAATAAAATATATAATAAGATTTTTGGTTAGCAAAAATCTATTTTGAAGAGAAATGTATTTCACAATGAAATTAAGAAATATATATAAGGAAATTAAGAAATATATATGAGGTATTGATACGATTATCAAAGGATTTATTATATCTTATGAGGATTGTTTTTTTAAGTGTGTAAAATTTATTAAATAAAAAAAACTTGACACCATTGATAATGTGAAGGCTAAGATTCAGGATAAGGAGGGCATCCCTCCTGACCAGCAGAGGCTGATTTTTGTTCATAAGTAGCTGGAAGATGGACGTACTCTATCTGATTATAACATTGAGAAGGAATCTAATCTGCATCTGGTGCTCCGTCTTTGTGGTGATGATTCGTCGAAGTGAAAGTTATGTTGGTCTTTTGTGATGCCTATTAGGGTATGAATAGAAGGTGCTTTTGTATGTGTAGTTTTCTATGTTTACTGTGCTGTATGTGTGGTTTTCTGTGTTTACTGTGTTGTGTCGACTATATTATCGTGTGTATTTGTGGTGGTGATTCGTCGAAGTGAAAGTTATGTTGGTCTTTTGTGATACGTATTAGGGTATGAATAGAAGGTGCTTTTGTATGTGTAGTTGTCTGTGTCTACTGTGCTCTATGTGTGGTTGTCTGTGTTTACTATGTTGTGTCAACTATATTATCGTGCGTATTTGTGTATATGTGGTGGGCTGAAGCCAACACTAGGCCTAGTACTGCAGTGTTTTTGCTCGGCACTGCAATAGAACTTTTTCAATCGTTAATACTCTTTTAATACAAAGACTTTGCATACCTTATGGAAGATGAACTTTATATACCTTATGGAAGATGAAAATGTTCTTTGCAGAAGATTTAATTCTTTTTATGGTTGTTATTCAAGAATTTGAAATGAGCGTGCTCTTTAAATATTGTCATTGTTGTTATATTTAATTTTGATATGTTATTCCTATGTCATTTAGACACTTGCAAGTTCGGGACTTCTAGATGAATCAAATTACTTCATTAGCAAAATGCAGGAAGCAGGGTTTCTACCTAATTGTTCATCATTCATTGTTTGCAAGGACTTATAACACTCTTATAGCATTGCATGCTCAAAATGCTAAAAAGGATAAAAGGATATTAGTAGTTCTTTTAGTGTATAATAAAAATGCAAATAAAAAGATATTAGTTATTCCCTCTAATATAAATTAAGGCTTTGAAGACAGATTGAAAGCTTTGGGTTTTTGAAGTGGGACGTTTTGATGTTTCTGCTTCACAATAGTAAGAGTAATTAGGGTTTTGATATTTTAATTTGTATGATAAAATAATAGATGGACATTATGGATGCTACTGTTGTTTTTTAACTAGAAAGCTCACAAATTTTTTCTTCATATTCTGGTCAGACATTAGTTGCATCTCATTCACCATAAATCATTTCCCACTAATGGCTTCATTCAGTATAAATTAAGGCTTTAAGGCTTTGAAGATAGACTGCAAGCTTTGGGTTTTTGAAGTGGGAAGTTTTGATGTTTCTACTTCACAACAACAAAAGTATTCAGGGTTTTGATTTTTTGTTTTGTATTATAAAAGAAGAGATGGCCATTATGGATGCTATTATTGTTGTTTCACCAGAGAATAGTCTGCCATGTGGCCCATAGTGCATAATAATACATCACTATGAAAGGAAGAGCCTTCCTAGGTTATAAGAAACCATTTTTTTTATCCAAACAATTCTCCAAACCTATAATTTAATTTAAATAAATTAATTCATATTTATAAGTTCAATATTCAATTAAATCACATAACATATCACATATTTTTTCCTCTATACTACTATTTTCTATGTTACTGCTTTACAGCGTTTCCTTTGCAACATATGGTGCAATTGCTAGTAAATTGAATTTTAAATAAACCTCAATCTCTAATTAAATCCATATATTAATGATAGAAAAACTATGAAGAGCGGTTGAAGCTCAACAGAATTTGACCCACAATTTTTTTTTTTTTTGAAAAAAAAAAGCGGTGAAGCTTAGTGATATTTGAGACCTCTTTGTTAGCTTTTGAACAAATCCATACTCACTGATTGTAATGACCTCCACAATGTTATTTTACTGACATCACCGTTAGTCCTTGATTGGTTCCATAACACTAAAATCGGTGCAACGTATAGATAAAATTTAATTTAATAATTTCAATATGAATTAATTTTTGTATAAATATAAATATTAAATATTAAATTTCAATTTTTAAATATTTTTAGTTTAAATTATGTCTGGTTTACATTATATAAATCAAATTAATTAATTCTTTTATTATTATTAAAATATTTAAATAATGATTTGTTTTTTTAATAAGAATAATATTTAAAAAAAAAATCATAATTTTATAATAACTTATTATCTTTATTATGTTTTTAAGCTTTTAAAATCCTACCAAATTATTATTAAAATTAGATGATCTAGATTACAAGTGATATTTTTATCATATGTTTAGGGAGAATACATAATTTTATTATACACACAAACACACACACACATATATATATTCTCAAACTTGAATAATAACATGAATTAGGTGACTTAGTTGACAACCAGGGAAGTGGTGTGAATTTCATAACAGCCCCACCCACAGCACAAACGAGTGTCAGGCCAAACAGTCTTTAGTGGCCGAACTAAAGGCACCTGAATCAGATGCATTTTCTGATCCCGAGTTAGAACTAGACAAAGGCAATGACAAAGGGAAGCAGATCATTGATGCGGATCCCAGTGCCATTGTTGCCACCACCAAGATCCAGAAGGAGGGTCCAGAGGATCCAGAGGAGGGGGAGCGCCTCTTCCAGTCGCAGATGTGGGTAAAGGGTTCTCCGCTGCAATTTCTCATCGATAGCGGAAGCCAAAAGAACCTCATCTCAGCAGAGGTCGTGAAGCAGCTTGGCCTACCGACCATAGCCCACCCGCAGCCGTATACCATCGGGTGGCTCCACCCAGGGAGAGATCTCCGCATTCGCCAGCAGTGCCGCCTTCCGTACAGTATCAAGCCATTCACGGATGAGGTATTGTGTGATGTTGCTCCTCTTGATGTAGCTGATGTATTATTGGGCCAACCATACTTGTGGAGGTGACATGCTGTGTATGAGTCTAGGCCCCGTGCTATTATTATTACTTTGGGAAATAACTTGTACAGGATACCAGAGGTAGTACCGCCTCCTGTCATCTCTTTGACTACTGCAAAACAACGCAGTAAGATTGTTTCCCAAACCAGGAAATTCATTTTCCTTACGACTCACTCACAGGGAAAGAAGAATATTGTGGCCACAACCTTGAAACAGGGCTCCCTTGCACGGCTGCAGCAGATGGACAAATACGATGACAATTTCTCCTCGCTCATAGAGGTTCCTCTACACTGTCAGGACAAGCACTCCATTGATCTGACTCCCAACGCACCACCGCCTGATGTTGCCATACATCCTGCAACTACACATACAAAATCCAAACATGTACTGTCTGAGGCTGATAAAGAAACCAAATTTACTAAATGCATCCAGCATACTCAGTTAAACATAATTTGCCTCATCTCATGGAGGATCTCAACGCAATGGGGACCATTGCTTCCTAAGGAGGGAGGAATGATCCAGGTGGATATCGGTGGCCACCCACCTATTCCATTTGGACCAGCACCATCAATTCTTGCAGCTTTTCACATTCAGCACAACTTACTATTTTTAGCAGGTTTTCAGGTCCTCCACTCTCGGAGCCATTTTGGGGGCTTAATAATCCAGGTGGATACTGGTTTCCACCCACCTATTCCATTTGAACCCCCATCTCCAGTTCTTTCAGTTTTTCAGTTTCAGCATAACTTACTATTTTTAGCAGTTTTTCGGGTCCTGAACTTCCGGAGCCGTTTTGAGGCCCTAAACGACTTTTTGTGGGTATCATTTTTTGCCAGTGAATTGGATCATCCAATTCGTCCCGAAAGTTGCGGTCCTCAGCTAGATCTTTCTAACAAGCTATTGAGCGCGTCAAATGGAGATCGGATGCCAAAGTTACGCCGCCGGGAAGTTGAACCACCAATTTACCCAAACAGGTGCCCACAGTTTTGGCGCCTCATCTCCTACAGTTAGGTTTTTGGACGTTTTGGATTCTACATTGTTTCTCAACAATAAATAGGCCCTCGAGCCTCATTGTAACACAGTGCAGAGGGCTGTAGCCACCACATCTCTTCTCAGAGATAGCTACCAGCACCCTAGCTATTTTATTTTCATTATGTCTGTAAGCATATTTCTGTTATTTGATATTAATGAAATGACGCATTATTTCCGCTGCATCTCTATGTTTATGGTTATTTCTGTATTTTGTTGTGTTCCTGCATCAGACTCTTTCGTCAAGGAATTGTACTCTCTTGCTACTATATTATAAATTTTTTGGCTACCTACATCTTCATGTATTCAGGCTCATAAAAATAATGCTGTTACTCTATCCCTTGTTCATACATAGTTGCAGTCCCTTCATTGGGAACTTTTTCAAGACAATTAGGTGTGGGAGATCTATTCAACCCACCTAGAGTGATTTGTTTGGAGCCTCCTCTTGGATTTCGGTCATAGATACATTGATCTAAGGGATCCAGGTCTTGGTTTCAAATCCTCTAGGATTCATTCCTGAAAAATGCATTTTTCAGGCATCTCTTGCTCATAGTTCCCATTTTGGGATATTGCACCTAGCCTAGCCTAGCTTACCGGGCCTAAAATAGCCTACCCTATACTAATGTAACCTAACTTATCCTAACCTTGCGTAGCCTAACATACCCAACCGTAGCATAGCATAACATAGCCAACCCCAACATACCCTGGCCTAGCCTAGCCTAGCCTAGCCTAGCCTAACCTATCCTATCCTAACATAGCCTAGCCTAACCTAAACTAACCTAACCTAGGCCTACCTAAAATAACCTAGCCTAACCATGCCTAACCAAGCTTAACCTAGCCTAGCCTAACCTAGCCTAACCTAACCTAACCTATCCTAACCTAACCTAGACTAACCTAGCCTAGCCTAGCCTAGCCTAGCATCGCTTAGCCTAGCCTAGCCTAGCCTAGCCTCTGCTAACCTAGCCTTGCCTAACCTAGCCCAGCCTAGCCTTTCCTAGCCTAGCATAACCTTGGCTAACCTAGCCTAGCCTAGCCTAGCCTAGCCTACCCTAGTCTGGCTTAGCCTAACCTCGCCTAGCCTAGCATTGCCTAGCCCAACCTAGCCTAACCTAACATAACCCACCGTAACCTACCCTACCCTACCCTACCCTGAAGTAGCCTAGCCTACCCTAACCTAACATAACCTAACCTAACCTAACTTAACCTAACCTAACTTAGCCTAACCTAGCCTAACCTAACCTTACCGAGCCTAGCCTCACCCAACCTTGCCCAACCTAACCTAACCTATCCTAGCCTAACCTAACCTTACGTAGCCTAGCGTAGCCCAACCTAGCCTAACCTAACCGAGCCTAGCCTAGCCCACCCTAGCCTAGCCCACCCTAGACCATCCTATCCTAGCCTAGCCTAAGATAGCCTATCCTAGCCTAGCCTAACCTACCTTCCCCTACCCTACCCTACCCTAGTTTAGCCTACTCTAGCCTAGCCTAGGGTAGCCTACCCTAGACTACCCTAGCCTAGCCTACCCTAGCCTAACCTAACCTAAGCACACCTAGCCTACCCTACCCTTCTCTACCTTAAACTAGCCTAGCCTAGCCTAGCCTAGCCTAGCCTACCCTAGCCTAACCTATCCTAGCCTAGCCTACCCTATGCTAGCCTAGCCTACACTACCCTCACCGACCATAGCCTAACCTAGCGTAGCCTAGCCTACACTACCCTCACCGACCATAGCCTAACCTAGCGTAGCCTAACCTACACTAACCTAGCCTAACCTAGCTTATCCTAGCCTAACCTACCCTTACCTACCCTACCCTATCCTACCCTATCCTAGCCTAACCTACCCTAATCTATCCTACCCTATTCTAGCCTACCCTACCCTACCCTATCCTAACCTAGCCTACACTACCCTACCCTAGCCTTGCCTAACCTACCCTATCCTAGCATAGCCTAGCCCAGCCTAACCCTAACCTAACCTATCATTACCTAACCTAACCTATACTATCCTAACCTACGTAGCCTAACCTAACCTAGCTTAGCCTAGCCTAATCTAGCCTAAGCTAGCCTAGCCTAACCTATCTTATCCTAACCTAGCCTATCTTATCGTGGCCTAGCTTAGACTATGCTAATCTATCCTACCCTAACCTAACCTAACCTAGCGTAACCTAGCCTACCCTATTCTAGCCTATCCTATCCTAGCCTATCCTATCCTAACCTAACCTAACCTAACCTAACATAGCCTAGCCTAACTGAGCCTAACTTAAGCTAACATAGCCTAGCCTAGCCTAACCTAACCTAACCTAACCTAACCTAGGCTAACCTTGCCTAGCCTAACATACCCTAGCCTAACATAGTGTACTCTTACCTAGCCTATCTTAACATAGTCTAACCTATCCTAGCCTAGCCTATCCTAGCCTAGCCTAAGATACCCTAACCTACCCTATCTTGACCTAACCTAGCCTAACCTAGTCTATCCTACACTATAGTAGCCTAACCTAGCCTCCCCTAGCCTAGCCTAGCTTAACTTAGCCTCCCCTAGCCTAGCTTAACCTACCCTAGTCTAACCTAGCCTACTCTAGCCTACCCTAGCATACACTAGCCTAACCTACTCTAACCTAACCTATCCTAGTCTAGTCTAGCCTACCCCAAGCTACTCTTGCCTATTCTAGCCTAACCTAGCCTATTCTAACTTACCTTAGTCTATCCTTTAGTAGCTTAGGCTAGGCTACTCAAGCTTATGGTACTTTACTCTATATCAGAATATTAATGAAGAAATCATTCAAAAAATAAATTAATTAAAAGCTATTAATAAAAGTTTAAATATAAGAAAACTTCTTTAAAGTAATTTAAATGTATGAAAATACAATTTAAAATACATTGAATTTAACCAAAGTAATAATGTGAAAATAAAATCTAACGTAAATTATAAGACAAATGAAAAACATATTTGTAAATCATAAAACCATAATTGAAAATCATTTTAAGAAATCCAGTAATCTCATCTAAATCATCTAATCTCATAGAGTAAGAAATTAAAATAAGGCCCAAACTCTATCCTGATTAGAAAAAGGCCTAAACCCTATCAATCAAATCTTTTAATAACATGGTTAATCCTACAATTAATCTCATAAATCTATACATCAATGGAAAAAAAAAATAGAAAACTATACATCAATGGAAAAAAAAGAATAGAGATCATGTTTGTGTGCTACCAGAATTCTTAGAAATTTATCATAAAAATATGCAATATAAATGAATATTTCGGACTTGGAAGAAATCCAAAAATGGCATCCTACTAGAAAACGAATCGAAATAGAGAAAAATAATCAAATCAAAGAGCCATAGAGAACCTCATAAATAGATTTGCATCGGTGGAAGCAGCGTAGCTCGATTTCAATGTCGCGTAAGAAAGGCATATACAATCGATACTTTGCCTCCGCAAATTCCCAATGCAAGCATCACCGCCTGCATTCCATAGGGGTAATGGGTTTAGACACCGAAAATAGAGTTGTAATAAAAAAAAATAGGTGCTATTACTAACACCGTATTAATCCAAAAATTATAAAACCACTTGAAAATGAAGAAAAGACTACATATAATTCATTGAAAAGGGTTTACTTCAAGAAATATAAAATGAAGAGGCAGAAACTTACCTTTCTTGTCTAGCCTGAACTAGGTTTCTTTAGGGCCTTATTTACATCCAATGATCCAATTTGTTGTAATCTTATCTTGTCGTGGAAGACCCTGCATATTGAATTGGACAGACATCAGCTTAAAAGAAAGCAATTAAAAGCAGGTGCAAACCCTATCAATCAAATCTTTTAATAATATGATTAATTCGAAAATTAATCTCATAAAACTATACATTAATGGAAACAAGAAAATTAATCTCATAAAACTATACATTAATGGAAACAAGAATAGAGATCATGTTTGTGTGCTACCATATTTCTTAGAAATTGATCATAAAAATATGCAATATAAATGAATATTTCACACCTCCCAGAAATCCAAAAATGGCACCTACTAGAAAACGAATCGAATCAAAGAGCCAGAGAGAACTTCATAAATAGATTTACACCAGTGGAAGCAGCTCGATGTCGACCTCACTTAGGAAAGGTATATACAATCGATACTTTACCTCCGCAAATCCCTGCGCTGCATTCCACAGGAGTAATGGAACACGGGGACTTCTGGTGGATTATTTGTGACAACCTACTCCATATTGCATGCATCCTTAAGATGATTAGATTGATGTGGTGAGTGCCAATGGCCAGATCCTCCTCCCAGCACCGAAGGGCATCATCTTAATTCTATTCACTCTCGTAATGTCAACGTCCTTCTCATTAGTCCAGGAAGCGCTGGGGTCGAAACTCCCCATCCCCACACTGTAGAACTCCATGTTGGTCTTCGCGGGGATGTAGTCACAGTGTGACACGAAACATTTGCAGGCTCTCCTTCACCAAGTAGGGGAGGATGCATTCGCACGGTCTCCTTCACCAAGTCGTTTAAAAGAAACGTTATTTCTGTGTCCAGCTTTGCAGAGGAGAATCAAAAGTAATTTAACTTGTGAACATCATAATCAAAATACTCATTATATAACTCTGCCTCGCAGCTTTTTTAAACAACGACTAATTTGTGAGTGGTTGTGCCACGTCCTCCCTAGCCGTTTGGTTTCTAGCCGTTTGGTTTCTAGCCGTTTGAAGGGATAGCAGCACATCATTTCTACCTGTTTGGATTTTTTGTTCATTGTTAAAAGGAATATAACAATCCACTTTCTAATATTGTTTTCATAACTACATTCTATCCACTTACATGGTCATGGTCATCAACATCAATTATGGTGATGGGATAAGGCAGGTAGTTATTATGAAGTCACGGAACAAACCATAAAATTTTCCATCTCAATAATGTAATCTTGCTTAGGGTTATTTTTAGAATATAAAAGAATTATTAAAAAATTATAATATTTATATTAAAATTATAATATTTCTTTTAAAAGATATTGGTAAGAGTTGTTGCATATGTTGATAGGGACACAAGAATAAAGTTATTGAAATGTAAAATAGCATTACATTGTACTTAAGCATAATAGATTTAATAATATTACAATTTTATTATTTAGTTCTAATTAAAATATATTTATTTTAAATAATATATGAACTTTTTAGTTTAAATATTATAAAAACAAACTAATATGGTTATTAAATTTAATACAAAGCAGATTAAAATAATAAGTTTAAGGTTATATTGATTACAGATAGAAAAGAAAATTAAAATAATAAGACATAAGTTTAATAGATTATGGACCATAGATATTAAGGATTATGTATGATATGTATTTGTTATAACTATCTTATTATTAAAACAATGTACCTCCAATTGTCTTAGGAATGGTTTTATAAAGCTTACTATATGAAAAATTGTGTCACAACTTTGTATGATAATATTGTGAATTTTTGAGGAATTTTTATTGAACAACTCCATACTCACTCATTGTAATGACCTCGACAATGTTATTTTAGTGACATCACCATGAGTCCTTGATTGGTTCCATAACACTAAAATCGGTACAACGTATAGATACAATATAATTTAATAATTTCAATATGAATTAATTTTTGTATAAACATAAATATTAAATTTTAAATATTAATTTTTAAATATTTTTAGTCTAAATTAAGTCTGGTTTACATTATATAAATCAAATTAATTAATTCTTTTATTATTATTAAAATATTTAAATAATAATATTTTTTTTATAAATAAGAATAATATTTTTAAAAAATCATAATTTTATAATAACTTATTATATTTATTATGTTTTGAAGTTTTTAAAATCCTACCAAATTATTATTAAAATTAGATGATCTAGATTACAAGTGATATTTTTATCATATGTTTAGGGAGAATACATAATTTTATCTCACACATACACACACACACACATATATTCTCAAACTTGAACGCTAACATGAATTAGGTGACTTAGTTGACAACTACTTGCTATGCATGAGTGAGTTTAGTTTTATGCAAGAACATAAAAAGCTTGTAAACATAATAAAAGAAATCAAAATCAGTCATGAAAAACAATGAATATATATTTTTATGTGGATACTATGGAATTTAAAATGAAACAAAGAACTAGATTGTGGTCAAACTATTATGGAAGACCTTTGTGTGTGTTTAAGCTTATCTTTGACTGAAAGAATATATAGTGTGTGAGAATAATGCATTTTTATATAAAAAAAATGGGATATACAAGGTTCATATGAACTTTATGATGTGAAAGAGTGGAACATAAAGTTGTAGTGGTCAATTCCTACACATTAGTTAAACACCTATTAAATATTTATCAAAATTTGACTTATATAAGCCCAATAATAAGATTAGGAGAATCAATTTAAAAATATTAGAGTTTTTCACACATAGACATGGATACTAGTAATAATCCATTAAATAATTAAAGTTGAAAACGAAAACTATATTTAATCATAGTATTTATAATCATTACACAGAGAGGCCCTGTACAACCCAATATTGAGTAGATGTGTAGACATTGCATCTTACATGCTAGAAGCTAGATGTAAATATTTTTTAATTTCAATTTGTTTTTATTGTGATTTTGTTTCTAATTGAGATGACAGTAGCTAGTCTGGGTGAAGTGGAAACCTGGAAGAGTTTCCAAGCATCCCAGGATGGAGCAACGTCGACCTGTTTGGGTGCGTTCACTTGGAACAGTGCAAGCAGGGGGGAAACTACAACAGACGGGAGAAGGATGACTACAAAAAACACAATGAGCAGACGAATTCTCCAGAATGAAATCCATAGCCAAATGAACCAGCAAGGCGAGGTAAATGACAGGCGCGGTGAAAGGTGTTAAAGCAGAACAGGTTGGCGAAGTTAATGTGTGAGTAATGGCACTGTAGGGGGCCATATGGCCGCAGCAAGCGAACACCCTCAGGATCTACCAAGGGGCGGAAGTCCCATCACTCCGAGCCATCATCCACATCTGAAGTATATCTATGCACTTATTACCTAATGTTTCATGCATGTTTAATTTCCCCTATGATTATAATTGGATCATTTTCAGAATTACTATATGGAAGAATCATCTCCCTAGATGAATCTTATAACATTTAAACCTAACTATCCAACCCCCATTTCTTACTTATTTCCCCAAGTAATATGGTCATTTATTAATTCCTATACCATTAGGTCATATCACATAAATTATGTATGGTAACTCGCCACATGACAAGTACATTACCCCTAATGCGTCCATGCAGCCAACGCTATCCCATGTAATGAGCGAATGATAACACATGATGAGCACAAGGTATGGTATGACTACGTGAAGGGTGTAGATTTGTTGTCCCCATGTAATGGTTCTTATCTTTCCACCCAAACCTTAAGCTTGTATAAACATTTCCTGTGAACTAATCGACATTTTTCTCTCCTGTGATTGGAAACTAGTAATAGCCACAAATATACCAACGCTATTTTTACAGCCCAACAATAGTGCACTATTTATGTAGCCCAGGTATTATGGTTCAATACACTATTTCATGTTTTTTTCATTTTCCACAGTAAGGGTTCTATACTTGGTCATTTTGTAAATTTAAATTTTCTAAGAGTGGTTATTATCACTTTGAAATTCGGTTCCTTGGTTTTCCATATCCTCCTAAAGATGTGAAATTATGGTCATCAATACTCAGTTTATAATGTATAGGTTAACAGTTCGATGTGTCTTTTTGGGTTCATTGGTTCATCTCCAAGAACCATGGCTACATAAGGTGACGAATTCACTTCTTCCCTCTTCGTATGTACTAGTGAGTTACTAATTGAATTTTTATGCCTATTCTGCTTTAAATTTCCATTAGAACAATATTTACTCTTACAAGCACCAGGGTTTTCTATATGCCAAAGGAAAATTCCGCAAAGTTCAATTCTTTCCTGATAACAATTTTACTTGGCCTTGTAGGGTGTCTCTATGGCCATAAGACCCAATCACCGCACAAAGGCATCAATCCTTTGTTTTACTTTACTTTCTTAGGTAATTTAATGGCTCTTCCTACTGCATGTATGCGTGTATGGTTGTTTTTCATTACATATTCTTTTGGATAGGGTTTTCCTACCTCAGAGCTAACTTATATTCCATTTTCAGCAACATGGTGAAGAACGCAAGCTCCATTGACATATACTTGGGTAATATAAATGGGAATTCCCTGACAAATTATTTGCTAATGCATATTATTTTTTTTTCTCCAACATCATTCTCGTTTGTTGATTGTGAGATCCACTTTGCAGGTACACAAGCTACCCTCAAACCCTGTCTCAAACTATGGAGGTTTTGGACCCATCTTCAACTGACTTGACATAGAGTTTTTCAAGTCGATTATTTTAGTACTTCTCCTCAAGTTTCACCTTCCAACACTTGATTTTTTCAAGTTTCCGATCTGGTGGAAAATATGAATAACCCAATTGTGTTTTGTTCTTTTATTTTTTGTTTAATGGTTGTGTAATTATGGCTTATTTTTATTCATTGGGTAGTTTATTCCATTTCGTTTGATATTTTTTCTTCCTTCTATTTAAATTTTTCACTATGGACTTTTTTTGATATTCTTTATGAGCTATCTTGTTTTCATGGGGTCATAAGAGATCCTATAACTGTGTGTTCTTGCTTACTAGAAGGGCAATTTATTTTTATATGGATGCATATTGTGATAGTTATATGGATTTTTATAGTATATATGTGTATGGTATTTATATTACAAGTCCATGATAAATTCAGTTGATTAACTCATAGTGAATTAACTTAGCTCATACTAATACCGATGGTTGAAACTAGGTTCACCAGTCAATTTGTTAAGATATCAATATCAATTTACTAACAAAGTATTTCTACAAAGGTTATGTTTATGGGTGTTCTTTGAATATAGTAGTTAACTTATTCTAGTACTCAAATTTCTATAATTTTATTTTCCTAAAAATTATTTCATTTAATTATCTAATTTTTTCATATAACAAAATAAATTAAAAGCTATTAATAAAATTGTAAATATAACAAAAATTATTTAAAATAATTTGAATGTATGAAAATACAATTTAAAATACAATGAATTTAAAGAAAATAATAATGTAAAAACAAAATCTAACACAAGTTATAAGATATAAATGAAAAATTATTTTTAAATGAAAAACATAATTGTAAATCATAAAAAACATAATTGAAAATTATTTTAAGAAATCAAATAATCTCATCTAAATCATTAGAAAATATATTTTTTTTTACTATAAAAGGTCATCCAGAACTGATTTTGTGGACCACATGTTAAGTCAACTAATATTTTTAATTGAAAAAAAAAAAACTCACAAAATTATAAAGCTAATCAACCAATACTTGTGATTTGACTTTATGGTTATTAGAAGGCTCCTAAAAAAAAATATTTAAAAAAAAATGAATTATTTCTACTTAAGAATAGAATAATTTATCAATAAAATGGAATTATTTGGACATACTAGTGGAATTTTTCAATTTGAGTATTTTATTTTCTAATTAAATCCAATTTCCAATTCAATTTGTTTTATAGAAAAGATACCTAATTATTTCATATTTAACCCAATTTCCAATACAATTAGGTGCTCAATTTATTTGACAGAAAAAATTACCTAATTATTTCATAGATTCCTTTGTAAAATTTCCACCATAATGTTTATTATTTTATTAATCTATAAATATTCTAAATATTATTTTATTAATCTATAAATATTCTAAATATTATTTTATTAATCTATAAATATTCTAAATATTTTTATTTGGAAAGAAATAAATATTATATAATTTATAAAATCAAAATCCTAATTGAAAAAACATAAAAAAAAACTATAAAGTTAATCATCCAATACCAATACTTATGCTTTGATGTTATGGTTATTAAGAGACTCCTAAAACATAATTTATAAATAAAATGGAATTATTTGGACGTACTAATGGAATTCTAGGTATTTTCTTCTCCCATTTGACCCAATTTCAAAGACGAAGATACCTAAAATAGAATTGAATTAAGTATTTTGCAACCCTTCAATTTGTTTTAAAGACGAACATACCTAATTATTTCATAGGTTCATTTGTAAAATTTTGAGTACAATGCTTATTATTTTATTATTTTATAAATATTTTGAATATTATATTTATTATTTTATACCTATTCCAGAGCTATTATTCTCACTTTCTCCATTATTTGACATATTTACATGAGAAGGGAATGCTTGTGGATCTATTTGTCATAGAGCTAACATTCTTCACTTGAATTCCATTTTTCTTGTTCTTGTAACTTCAACTCACCTCATTCTCATATTTGGTTTTCTGAGTTGTGTATTTTTATCCATTAGAAAATGTAGAAATGAAGGGGTTTTTAATTAGAGCAATCTCAAGTATTCCTTAATGTGATCCACTACCGAATTATTTTATTCTTATACAGCGATTCAAGGTGAATTTCCTCTATTAATACTTGTTTACCTTAATTCTCTATGAATTCCACCTCACTTTGACTTACTAGTTTCTTGTTTACTCCTCCATGGTATCCTTGGTAATTTCTATTTTGGCTTTAACTTTGCATTCAACCAATTGTCACTACAAGGTTGATTTCGCATTTCTACCTAGGGTTTTTATCCTTGAAACCCTAAATGTTATTTATTGATTTTTTTTTTTATTCTAGTAATGACCATGCCTTTTGAGGCTTGAAATATTTTCTTAATTATCAATATAGATCACCTAATTCTTATATTCTTGGCAGAAAATAGTTACTCTCTCTTCATGGTTTTTAATTATTAAACCCTAATTCTTCCATTATTTTTATTCTCTCTTTTAAAATGGTTATTTAAAGTATTATTACTTATAATTTTGTTGCACCATTCATTAATTTGATATAGAATTCTTCACTCCTAAAAAATAATTACCCTCTTTCTTCACTTACCCTCTTTCTTTAAGATATTATGCTAACATTTATTTGTTGTTGAAATTTACAAGGTAATAGAAATGGATGCACCACATTCAATCTTGAGAATATATACTTTGGGTTCATTCTCTATTAAATTAAATCATCATTTGTTCTGATAAATACAATCACGTTCTTTTACACTTGTTTAAATTCCGTGTTTTTTACTCTCATATAGGTATCGATTCAATCGAGTGCATTTGTACTATACTTTTGCTATCTCGTGACTCTTTTCGACAATCAAGACTAAGTTAGTTCTTTTCTCTTCCTTACAGTTCATTCGTATATGCTTAATTAAGTACTTTTCATCTATATGTTTGAGACGTATTGGTCTATGATTTCCCGGGAAAGGAAAAATGCCTTTATATTATGGGTCATCTTATTTTGAACAAAATATTATTCTTCCTTCAAATGATTTTAGGCAATACGTTGGTTAACCTATGTATTAGGTATATATGGTTGAGATGTTATAATTTTTCAAGTCCTTATAGACCTTGTGATTTTATATATGTTTCTTTCAATTGTTGGGTTGATATACCATTTCCACATTTTTATTTTCTAAGAACCTAATTGTATACTTGTTTTCCTCTGTAATGTGTGAATAGTAAACGCATAGTTTATTGTTATCTTTCTATGGCTATGGCTAGTATGTAATTATGCTCTACCACTGTTTTATATATTTTTCAATGTTATTCTTATTATATTTTTCATATATACTTGTATTCATTATATGTAATTGACCAACAATTTATCTTTAAAAAAATAGGAAGGCTACACCCAACATGGGTTCTTTTCTTTCAATTTATTTTCTACAAAATATAAATATATTGTTCAATCTTTAATAGAAGGTAAAGGCATGTGTCATCTTAAATTTGTATTGGCTAGGCCTTAACTTTTCTAAGAGTATTTTTCCTATCCTAAAGTTATATTCCCTCATTGTGAGTATTTGTTAGGTTTTTTTTTTTTCCATTATAATCCACATAATTTACCTATGTAATTTAAAGTAATTGCAGTAAGAAAATAATTTTCTGAAATTTCAAATACACATCTTAATATGACATTTCTTATACTGTTTAAATACAAAGCTTTCCCTGGTTGCTTCATGGTCTCTACTCCCTTGTACTAGTCCCTTTACCTCTGATAGGGATTCTTCATGAAATTTAATATTTAAGTGTTTGTATACAAATTCATGCATATATATGCTAATTATGATTATGTATACATACTTTAACCTACTATTTATTCTATTAAAACTAATTTAAAGTATCTACTCTAGTATAATTTACTAAGATAAGGATTTTGTTAGTATAACAAATTTAGTATACTTTTTCCACTCCTAATCAAGATATTTAACCATACTCACAAAAAACCTTAATATAAATGGTATACAAGAATATTAAATATATTCCATGTTTCCTTATCTAAAATCATTGCCCATATTCATTTATAAGAAATCTCAATAGTTCCACTTAATTTTTTTTCAACTCACTCTTAAGTGGAAGTTTTATCTTATTTATTTTAGTTTTAATTTGTACTTTATATGTATGTGTTTAATATTGAGGGTTAACCTTACTCCTTTTTATATTAGATACTCTAAGAATCTAGTTATTTAGATTCTCTTTCCAAAACCTAAGTTAGAATTCTCTCAAACTCAAAATATAACTTAGAAAATATAACACAGGAATATAATCATTATAAACATAGGAATATGTAATTATAGCCATAATAATTTACTCTATTTAATTCCATGCAAATTCCTCATATAAGTCAGTCAGTTTAACATAACTCATAGAAATTAACATAACTCGTTTTAACCTAACCTAGACTAACCTACCGTAACATAACCTATCCTAATCTAGCATATCCTAACTTAACCTACCCCAACCTAGCCTAACCGATAGCCTACCCTTGCCTAGCCTAACCAAGCCATGCCTAGCCTACCGTACCTTACCCTAACCAAGCCGAGCATAACCTAGCCTATCCTAGCCTAACCTAGCCATGCCTAGCCATGCCTAACCTACCCTAACCTAGAAAAACCTAACCTAACCTAACCTATCATAGCCTAGCCTAGATTAACCTAGACATGTCTAACATAACCTAACTGTAACACCCCCAATTTATGTGTTGAATTTGAAAAAAGTTAGACATTTGAACTTTAATCCGAAGGGGAGTGGACCCCAAAGGATAAGTATGGTGTGAATGTACTTGAATATTTACTTTGAGAAAATAAATAAAATGATTGTGCATTTTGACCAAGATGAGAATTAGAGATCAATTGCCAAATCCATGAGGATGGATAAGGCAACAAATCCCCACAATCTTTCAAAAATCCTTGAAAGAAATTAATTTAGATTTGAGGAGGAATCTAAATTTCCCCAATGAAGAGGAAAGTAGTTGGGAGGAGGTAAGAAAAGCTGGAAAAGCTGAGGAAAATCATAAAACAGCTTTAAAGAGTCCCAAAATGGGAAGCCTAGGCTAAACAGGAAAGAAAGCATCCTGCTATTCTGGACGCAGAATTAGAAACATGCTTTGGGGAAACATGAGCTTAAATAAGCTTCTCCTAAGCAGGTCAGGGGTTGATCTGTGATGGAGGTGATCTCAGCTCGGGGGTGAGTTCTGGGAGACAAAGAGGACTCTAAGCTTGCGAGGTTGGTCATTTGCAATAGTGGTATGTTTCTGAAATTCCTGTTAATTTGATTTCTTATGGTATGAATTGGCTACATATAAAATAAATTTGAATGGTATAATTGATTTTAGTACTACATTTAACAGAATCCACCTTAAGGCATTCACCTTCCAGATTCTGTATAGTTGTAGACCAGAAATCTGTAGAGTAGAAACTCACAGAAACTTTAAACCAAGGTCGGTTTAAATCTGAAGGAACTTAGTCTCCACAGATAATTAAATACTAACTTGGTTCTGATATACATATATATATATAGGTGAAATTATATACTCATGGTTATGCTAGAAAAATATTATAGCAGAACTGAAATCTATCTAGTACAATAAAAGAAGAGCAAGGACATTAGAATATGTATTTTGAGTTCTTTTTAGACCAAGAAGTAAATCTACTCTATAGAAGTGTTATAGCATTTATAGCAATTATAGTGCCCATTGCATTCTTTAATCTACCTCCACCCTTCAACTAAATATCATCGAAGGGACCCGACATACATTTAAATTCCACTACCAAACTAACCATAAAATACATGTATATGAAATCGTAAAATGTACCGAGAACTAATAGCACGTTATAACAACGATTATAGATGATGAGTTGGACGCAAGAAATATATATACGAACCATATAATAACTTGGTTGAATGTATGGTCAAACTATATTAAATTATGGTGGTTATTTAATCCACTATGCAAGGAGTCTATTTCAAATCAATTCCTCCCACCGCACCTACATTAATATTCCATGGCATTTTAGGTTTCTTTTAAACATGAGATGTATTGAACAGATGCAACAATAAAACTACGAAATAACGTGTAGGTAACAGAGGCAGCATTAAAACTATGAAATAACGTGTAGATAACCAGGGCCGAGTACCCAATCTTTACGCAGGGTATCGAGGCCCATATGCCGCGGGTGGAAGGTTCTTATATGCTAGAAGGTATTATATTAAATTATCAAGGCGGTGAAGCCATGCCTATTTTCGTGAAGAATATTACTAGCATTAAAAACAACAGAAATACAGAGGCGCAATCGCGTTAAGGGAGGGAATTACCGACATAGGAGCTCGGCTCTTCCCCTGGCAAGGTTCGTTGGCCAATATTGCCATCTACAATGAAGCCAATCGACATAGTTTGGATGCGAACGGCCAGTACGCCGATGACCATAGTCACGACTGAGCCATGTTAACGAAAACATATAAACGTAACCATAAAATAGGTCCTGTCAGTGAGCGTTTGATCTCAAACGATATCAGATTTCTGAAAGCACAGACAAATAAATTAAATGCGTAAATCTCTGCAATCGGATGGCAGAACTAGTGAGTAACCTGAGAATAGGGTTCTCTTTCGACCTTGGGATCGCATCGATTTAAACAGAGAAATAAAAATAAAACAAGTAGTCAATACGTCGAAAAAAAAAATAGTAGTACGTCAGCCATAGTGAGGCTATCAAACTTGGGCACAAAGAAACCTGAGATCCAGCGTCGGGACGTAGAAAAACATGTTAACAAAAGGGTTCGGCGTGTAGCCAGGAGGAAAGCCCATTTAATGGCTTCTATCCATTGTGATGCGTACTGAGCGCGGCAGTAAGAGATCTGCAAAAGGAAACCCTTACGAGTAAAACAACTCGTCTTCACATCAACACAGACTACCAATACCTATGATAAGAAAAACAAGGATATGTATGAATCCTGAAGAGCGCGGCCAGAAAAACCCCATCGTCTGCACCCTCTGCACCAAACAATCAGTAGATGATTTAGATACGACATTAACTGACGAGATCAAAAGGAATTGCAGAACGTAAAGAACTATAGCAATCTTACGGTCGAATTCTCCACGGAGTAGGAGTCGATACCTTCAAGCTGACCTGGTACTCCTGTACCAAATCCACAAGGAAAGATCCGCGCCCTCGGTGAACGAATTGTGAATAAAAACAAACACCATAACCAGAATAAGATTCAACTGTAAACTGAGCTAGCTATATAGATAATAACAGGCAGAGGGCGAGGGGAATGGCATCGAGTTGGTGCCACGAAGATAAATCGGAAGGGTAGGATAAACCCTAATCCCACTGCCCCAGAAAGTCAGAAAATCCCAAAGTCGATTGGGAAAAACCCAGCTTCGTCGATCTACTGGTACGATGCGATGTAACTGAGGTTGCAGAAGAGGTACTGGGATGCAGCATGGCATCCTCGTTTTGCAGTCTGCTCAGCTGTAAGGATCACCTTTTCATGCCATCCAGCTGAGTGCTACGCCTCGAATGCATATAGGTGGTAAGCTAACCCTAGAATTCAAAAATTCCCAATGCAGAAATTGGCGCACCCAGTACTGAGCCAGAAGAGAATAACAAATGGAAACGTTACACGTAACATACTTGCTGGGCACGGGTCTATAAATGCCGGCATCTGGTACTTAAATCTCCTGAGCGAGACGCCGTCCCTGCGTACAAAACCATCAAAACCTCAAAATGAAACCCACACGTTAAACCAGACCCATCCGATCACTAAGCTATACCGCTGTTACTATCAATAGCTAGTACACATGGTGCGTACTATGCGTATAAAAACCAGATTGTATATGAGCTGGTTCAAACCAAAACAATGATAACTCGACGCAAGATGCAATGAACGCCAAAACGCATAACTGTTAACATCATTGCAGGCGATAATATTCATACAAGTATAAACTGATAATAATATACCGTGTCGCGATGAATTAGAAAAAGGGTGGAAAGGTGAAACAATGCCAACAAGTTTTATGATTAGGGTTAGGAATAGACCGGAATTGGTAGGTCTCGACGTTGCTTAGTTGATAGCCGAATCACTGTCATATATATATCAATAATCCGTTTCGACGTTGCATAATTAATAGCCGAATCACTGTTATATATATCAATGATCCGGACGCCTTAAGCTCCACGATGATATAGACTCATCGACGTACGAAGCTATGAGTATGTACCCACTGTATTACATACACCAACGATATTTCAACCTGTTATCAAGATATAGGTATATTAGGTATAGTACATGCTTGGTGCGGATTCAATCATATTATCAAATGGTATATATATGTGATTATAGCTATGCGAATTCAATGCTAATATCAAAAGGGGTGTTATAAATATATATATAGGTTATATATATATATGTGTGCATTCAATTAATATTATCAAAGGGCATAGATATATATGTGTTATATATATATATATATGTGGTATATATATATATATATATATATATAGGCGGATTCAATGATATTAACAAGGGGTTTGTTACATATATATATGGGTTATATGAGGTGATCAAAGGATGTGTTCTATATGTGTATTATATATATATATGTGTTATATATATATATATGTGGTATATATATATATATATATATATATATATATATATATGTGGATTCAAAGATATTATAAAAGGGTGTTATACATATGTGTTACATATATATGCGTTAGGTAAGGTTATTGAAAGGTATATATGTCCATAGATTCTATGCTTATATTATGTCCAGGAAGAATATCCCATGATAGTATAAAGGGGTATGGAAGTTTATATACTTAGTTGGAATGTATACATGGGGAATATTCAATGCTATTAGGAAGGGAGAGTTACTAGATGAGTAGAGGAAATTTTAGCAAGATGGAATTAAAATTAAATTTGTGCACTCATTATTCAAACAACCAGGTAAATAGAAAGGGAACCCGAGTATATATGTGGAGAAGAAAAAAAAAAAAAAAAATCTTAAACTGGAGGTGTTACAAATGGTATCGGAGCCCAAGTGAAAAAATTGGGTTGTTGTTATTGTGCTCACTGAATTCTGAATGTTATTGAACATTGTAGATATTGTTTTTTTTTTTTTTTTTTTTTTTACTAATCAAAATTATGAGTGTGTACAGTGGTGCTAAAATGGCTGAAGATGGAGGAATTTATGTGGATCTATGTGAGGAGTTTGCTACACCAGATCCCAATGCCCCGGTAATGGCTATGTTGCACCGGTTGCAACGAGAACTGGCTGAACTAAGAAGCCAGAATGACATGTTGTCATCAGCCAGTAAGGAGCAAGAAAAGCTCATCAGAGAGCTAACTTCCCGGAACAGCCAGGAAGGCGAAGGTTCTGGAAAAAGAAAGATGGATGAGTCTGAGGATGAGGATGCAGCTAGACATCAACATAAGCAGAAAAGAGAATTGCAGGGAGAATTTAGAAAGATCAAACCTCCCTCCTATGATAGGGAGAAGGAAGAAGATGATGAAGCTTGGTTGCTGAACATGATCAAGTATTTCCAAGTATATGAATATGAGAGCAATCTGAAGGCCAGATTAGCTGTGTATCAGATACAAGGAAAGGCTACACTGTGGTGGGAAGAGACAAAAATGGTGCATGCCATTGATGAAAATACAGTTACTTGGGAAGATTTTCAGGTTAAGTTCAAAAATCGTTATTTGAACGAACGTTATTATGATGATAAAGCTAAAGAATTCCATGAACTTAGACTAGGACAGCTCACTATCGATGAGTTTGTCACTAAGTTTACCAATTTACTGAGATATGTCCCTTACATTAGGGAAGAAAAGGCAAAGGTCCAAAGGTTTTTGAATTGCTTGCCTACTGTGTACAAGGAGAAAATTGAGTTTGACAACCCAAAGACAATGGACGAAGCGGTTAGGAAAGCAAGATTATGCTATCAACAGTTTAAAGGTAAGGCTGAACAAGGGAAGAGCTGGCTGAACAAGGGTGAGTTCAAAGGGAAAAGACAAAAACCAGCATATCTAAGGAATTTTGGCAGAGATCATCAGCGGAAAAAATTCAATAAACCAAAAGAAAGCCAAACTGCTCAGTCCCAAGTGGCTTCAAAACAAGTAGAAGGGAACAATAAAAAGGAAGGGACAGTCAGAATGAAGGAACCTTTGAAATGTTGGGGCTGTGGAGAACCCCATATGATGAGGGATTGTCCCCATCGAAATATTCATATGATCAGCAGAGAGCGAGAGGCAACCACAGTAAATGACATAGCCAGAAATATACCAACTATCAGTGCAGCATTGGAAAATCGGCAAGAAGAACATCAAGCAACCATGGTGGAAATGGAGGGTAAGATTTCTGACCTACCTGTTACTGTTTTGATTGATCCAGGTGCTTCTTTGAGTTACATTAGTCCTGGAATTTTAGAAAAATGTAAAATTAAACCTGAAAAATTTCAGCAGTCATGGTTGGTACAGCTGGCCACTGGAACTAAGAGAAAAGTCACACATAAATTTCCCAAAACAGCAATACAATTAAATGGCTTTCCAACAGAAGTAAATTTGAACATATTGCCATTAGGATCCTATGACTTGCTGATAGGAATGGATTGCCTGGAAAAGAAGAAAGCTCTGATGAATTGCTGGGATAAAACCCTACATTGTGTGGATGAATAAGGGAAACCTTTTACACTAAAAGGGAAACCAAAATCCATTTCAGTAAGACAAATATCAGCCTTACAATTGAAAAGAACAGCTAGAAAAGGATACCAAGTTTATGCAGTACATGTGGAAGAAGTAGAACAGAGAACTGAAGAAAATCTGCTGAGTGAATTACCAGTGGTAAGGGAATTTAAAGGAGTTTTCCCAGATGAGATTCCTCATATTCCCCCCAAAAGAGAAATTGACTTTTCCATAGATCTGGTGGCGGGAGCCACACCTATTTCCCGAGCCCCCTATCGAATGAGTCCGCCTGAACTTATGGAGCTGAAGATGCAGCTGCAAGAATTACTGGATAAAGGTTACATTAGACCAAGTGTGTCTCCGTGGGGAGCACCGGTCTTATTTGTGAAAAGGAAGGATGGAAATTTTAGGATGTGCATTGATTATCGTCAACTGAACAAGTTGACCATTAAGAATAGATATCCACTTCCTAGAATTGATGATCTTTTTTATCAAGTGAGAGGGGCCTCCGTATTTTCCAAGATTGAATTAAGAACTGGGTATCACCAGCTTAGAATCAAGGAAGAAGATATTAGCAAAACATCTTTTCGAACTCGGTATGGACACTACGAATTTGTAGTCCTACCTTTTGGATTGACAAATGCCCCTGCCACCTTTATGTGTCTGATGAACAGTGTGTTAAATAAGCATTTGTATAAATTTTTTCTGGTGTTCATAGATGATATTTTAGTCTACTCCAAAAACAAAGAGGAACATAAAGAACATTTGCGGATAGTGTTACAAACTCTGAAAGAAAATTAGCTATATGCTAAGTTCAGTAAATGTGAATTTTACAAGGATAAGATTCAATATTTGGGCCATATTATTTCTGAAGAAGGCCTTGCAGTTGACCCTGAAAAGATAAAATAAATTAAAGAATGGCCAGTCCCAACTGATGTTTCAGCAGTAAGGTCATTCATGGGGATAGCAGGCTATTATCGTATATTTGTGGAGAGATTTTGTGCCATAGCACATCCCATGACTTCATTGCAAAGAAAGGGTGTCAAGTTCGTGTGGACTGAGAAATGTCAAAATAGTTTCGAACAATTAAAACAAAAACTTATTTCAGCCCCTATATTAAAAATTGCTGATCCTGATAAAAAGTTTGTTGTATGTACAGATGCTTGCAGAGAGGGGCTGGGAGGAGTTCTGTTGCAAGAAAATTCAGTTATTGCATATGAATCTAGGAAACTGAAACTACATGAACAAAATTATAGTGTCTATGATTTAGAATTTGCAGCTGTTATCCATGCTCTGAAAATGTGGCGGCACTATCTTCTGGGGAAAAAGTTCACATTGATGACTGATCATATTAGCCTCAAATATTTCTTTTCCCAAACTGACCTGAATGCAAGAGAAGCCAGATGGTTGTCCTTTTTAAGTGAGTTTGATATGGACATAAAACATATCAAGGGAAAAGAAAATAAATTCGTTGATGCATTAAGTAGAAATGCTTGTCAAAATCTAAACAACATTGGGAGTAGTGCCCAGATGGAGGTAGAGGAATTGGTGAGAAAAGCAGCAAATCAAGATCCCAACTATGAAACACTCTTGGTGAAACTACAGAAAAGGGATAAAACTGATGTCACTCAAAACCAAAAAGGGCTACTCTATTACAAAAACAGGTTGTATATTCCAAATATAGAGTCATTAAAAAGAGAAATTTTAGATGAATATCACAAACAGCCCTATGCAGGACATCCAGGATACCAAAAGATGTTAACAGCCTTGAAGAAGAAGTTGTTCTGGCCAGGAATGAAGAGAGATGTGGCAGAGTATTTAAGTAGATGTATGGAATGTCAATTAGTCAAAGTTGAGCATCAACATCGAGCAGGTCTTTTAAACCCTTTTCCAATTGCAGAATGGAAATGGGACACAGTCTCCATGCATTTTATAACAGGGTTACCCAAAACTAAATATCAACATGATTCCGTAATGGTAGTAGTAGACACTCTCACAAAAGCTGCCCACTTTATACTAGTAAAGTCTACCTTTGGGACAGCTCAAGTAGCGAATGTGTTCTTGAAAGAGATAGTAAGGCTTCATGGGGTGCCAAAGGTAATTGTTTCAGACCGAGATGCTAAGTTTACTACAGCGTTTTGGAAGGGATTATTTGGAGGGATGGGTACTAAGTTGAATTTTAGTACTGCCTATCACCCTCAAACCGATGGGAAAACAGAAAGGATTAATCAAGTATTGGAAGATATGTTGAGAATGTATGTGATGGATAGACCATCAAAAT
This sequence comes from Pinus albicaulis, assembly GCA_034641835.2. NCBI lineage: Eukaryota > Viridiplantae > Streptophyta > Pinopsida > Pinales > Pinaceae > Pinus > Pinus albicaulis. The sequence continues at coordinate 134,252 of JAXQQM020085886.1, forward strand.
GGGAAGAGTATTTGCATTTAGCCGAATTTTCCTATAATAACAGCTACCAATTTTCTATCAAGATGAGCCCATTTGAAGCACTGTATGGTAGGAAGTGTCGTACTCCTTTGAGTTGGAGCCAACCTGAGGATAAATTAATGCTGGGACCTGATGCCTTACAGGAGATGGAAAGAATTGTTAAACAGATACAGGGAAATATCAAGACAGCACAAGATCATCAGAAAAGCTATGCTGATAAGAAAAGAGTGCACCGAGAATTCAAAGTGGGGGATCATGTGTATTTGCGCATCAAACCCAAAAAGAGCACACTTTATGCTGGAAGTTGTGCAAAACTTGCTCCTAGATATTGTGGGCCTTTTGAAGTTTTGGAAAGGGTGGGACTAGTGGCTTACAAACTGGCCTTACCCCCCCATGTTAGAGTTCATAATGTGTTTCATGTTTAGTTATTAAAAATATATGTGCATGATGCTTCTCACATAGTTGATTGGAATGTTGTACAGGTGGAACCAGAAGGGGAGTTTCTGCCAGAACCGCTTCAAATATTGGAGCGGGAAGAAATTGAATTGAGAAATAGAACGGTGGCCAGAGTAAAAGTGCAGTGGAAGCACTTTACTGCTGAAGAAGCTACCTGGGAAAGGGAAGCTGAAATGATGGAAAAATATCCATTTTTGTTTAAGTGAACTCTAGTAGTTGAATAACAACACCGAGGACGGTGTTTATTTTCAGAGGGGGAATATGTAACACCCCCAATTTGTGTGATTGAATTTTTAAAGTTTGACATTTGAACTTTAAATCCTAAGGGGAGTGGACCCCAAAGGATAAGTATGGTGTGAATGTAGTTGAATATTTAATTTGAGGAAATAAATAAAATGATTGTGCATTTTGACCAAGATGAGAATTAGAGATCACTTGCCAAATCCATGAGGATGGATAAGGCAACAAATCCCCACAATCTTTCAAAAAAATCCTTGAAAGAAATTAATTTAGATTTTGAGGAGGAATCTAAATTTCCCCAATGAAGAGGAAAGTAGTTGGGAAGAGGTAAGAAAAGCTGGAAAAGCTGAGGAAAAGCATAAAACAGCTTTAAAGAGTCCAAAAATGGGAAGCCTAGGCTAAACAGGAAAGAAAGCATCCTGCTATTCTGGACACAGAATTAGAAACATGCTTTGGGGAAACATGAGCTTAAATAAGCTGCTCCTAAGCAGATCAGGGGTTGATCTGTGATGGAGGTGATATCAGCTCGGGGGTGAGTTCTGGGAGACAAAGAGGACTCTAAGGTTGGGAGGTTGGTCATTTGCAATAGTGGTATGTTTCTGAAATTCCTGTTAATTTGATTTCTTATGGTATGAATTGGCTACATATAAAATAAATTTGAATGGTATAATCGATTTTAGTACTACATTTAACAGAATCCACCTTAAGGCATTCACCTTCTAGATTCTGTATAGTTGTAGACCAGAAATCTGTAGAGTAGAAACCCACAGAAACTTTAAACCAAGGTCGGTTTAAATCTGAAGGAACTTAGTCTCCACAGATAATTAAATACTAACTTGGTTCTGATATACATATATATATATATAGGTGAAATTATATACTTATGGTTATGCTAGAAAAATATTATAGCAGAACTGAAATCTATCTGGTACAATAAAATAAGAGCAAGGACATTAGAATATGTATTTTGAGTTCTTTTTAGACCAAGAAGTAAATCTACTCTATAGAAGTGTTATAGCATTTATAGCAATTATAGTGCCCATTGCATTCTTTAATATACCTCTACCCTTGAACTAAATATCATCGAAGGGACCCGACATACATTTAAATTCCACTACCAAACTAACCATAAAATACATGTATATGAAATCGTAAAATGTACCGAGAACTAATAGCATGTTATAACAACGATTATAAATGATGATTTGGACGCAAGAAATATATATACGAACCATATAATAACTTGGTTGAATGTATGGTCAAACTATATTAAATTATGGTGGTTATTTAATCCACTATGCAACGAGTCTATTTCAAATCAATTCCTCCCACCGCACCTACATTAATATTCCACGGCATTTTAGGTTTCTTTTAAACATGAGATGTATTGAACATATGCACCAATAAAACTATGAAATAACGTGTAGGTAACAGAGGCAGCATTAAAACTATGAAATAACGTGTAGATAACCAGGGTCGAGTACCCAATCTTTACGCAGGGTATCGAGGCCGATATGCCGCGGGTGGAAGTTTTTTATATGCTACAAGGTATTATATTAAATTATCAAGGCGGTGCAGCCATGCCTATTTTCGTGAAGAATATTACTAGCATTAAAAACAACAGAAATACAGAGGCGCAATCGCATTAAGGGAGGGAATTACCGATGTAGGAGCTCGGCTCTTCCCCTGGCAAGGTTCGTTGGCCAATATTGCCATCTACAATGAAGCCAATCGACATAGTTTGGATGCGAACGGCCAGTACACCGATGACCATAGTCACGACTGAGCCATGTTAACGAAAAAATATAAACGTAACCATAAAATAGGTTCTGTCAGTGAGCATTTGATCTCAAACGATATCAGATTTCTGAAAGCACAGACAAATAAATTAAATGCATAAATCTCTGCAATCGGATGGAAAAACTAGTGAGTAACCTGAGAATAGGTTTCTCTTTCGACCTTGGGATCGCATCGATTTAAACAGAGAAATAAAAATAAAACAAGTAGTCAATACGTCGAAAAAAAAATAGTAGTACGTCAGCCATAGTGAGGCTATCAAACTTGGGCACAAAGAAACCTGAGATCCGGCGTCGGGACGTAGAAAAAAATGTTAACAAAAGGGTTTGGCATGTATCCAGGAGGAAAGCCCATTTAATGGCTTCTATCCATTGTGATGCGTACTGAGCGCGGCAGTAAGAGATCTGCAAAAGGAAACCCTTACGAGTAAAACAACTCGTCTTCACATCAACGCAGACTACCAAAACCTATGATAAGAAAAACAAGGATATGTATGAATCCTGAAGAGCGCGGCCAGAAAAACCCCGTCGTCTGCAACCTCTGCACCAAACAATCAGTAGATGATTTAGATACGGCATTACCTGACGAGATCAAAAGGAATTGCAGAACGTAAAGAACTATAGCAATCTTACGCTCGAATTCTCCATGGAGCAGGAGCCGATACCTTCAAGCTGACCTGGTACTCTTGTACCAAATACACAAGGAAAGATCCACGCCCTCGGTGAACTAATTGTGAATAAAAGCAAACACCACAACCAGAATAAGATTCAACTGTAAACTAAGCCAGCTATATAGATAATAACAGGCGGAGGGCGAGGGGAATGGCATCGAGTTGGTGTCGCGAAGATAAATCGAAAGGGTAGGATAAACCCTGATCCCACTGCCCCAGAAGGTCAGAAAATCCCAAAGTCGATTGGGAAAAACCCAGCTTCGTCGATCTACTGGTACGATGCGATGTAACTGAGGTTGCAGAAGAGGTACTGGGATGCAGCATGGCGTCCTCGTTCTGCAGTCTGCTCAGCTGTAAGGACCGCCTTTTCGTGCCATCCAGCTGAGTGCTACGCCTCGAATGCATATAGGTGGTAATCTAACCCTCGAATTCAAAAATTCCCAATGCAGAAATTGGTGCACCCAGTACTGAGCCAGAAGAGAATAACAAGTGGAAACGTTACACGTAACATACTTGCTGGGCACGGGTCTATAAACGCCGGCATCTGGTACTTAAATCTCCTGTGTGAGACACCGGCCCTGTGTACAAAACCATCAAAACCTCAAAATGAAACCCACACGTTAAACCAGACCCATCTGATCACTAAGCTATACCGTTGTTACTATCAATAGCCAGTACGCATGGTGCGTACTATGCGTATAAAAACCAGATTGTATATGAGCTGGTTCAAACCAAAGCAATGATAACTCGACGCAAGAGGCAATGAACACCAAAATGCATAACTGTTAACATCATTGCAGGCGTTAATATTCATACAAGTATAAACTGATAATAATATACCCTGCCGCGACGAATTAGAAAAAGGGTGGAAAGGTGAAACAACGCCAACAAGTTTTATGATTAGGGTTAGGAATAGACCGGAATTGGTAGGTCTCGACGTTGCTTAGTTGATAGCCGAATCACTGTCATATATATATATATATATATCAATAATCCGTTATGACGTTGCATAATTAATAGCCGAATCACTGTTATATATATCAATGATCCAGACGCCTTAAGCTCCACGATGATATAGACTCATCGACGTACGAAGCTATGAGTATGTACCCACTGTATTATATACACCAGCAATATTTCAACGTATTATCAAGATATAGGTATATTAGGTATAGTACATGCTTGGTGCAGATTCAATCATATTATCAAATGGTATATATATGTGATTATAGCTATGCGAATTCAATGCTAATATCAAAAGGGGTGTTATAAATATATATATAGGTTATATATATATGTGTGCATTCAATTAATATTATCAAAGGGCATAGATATATATGTGTTATATATATATATGTGGTATATATATATATATAGGTGGACTCAATGATATTAACAAGGGGTGTGTGTTACATATATATATGCGTTATATGAGGTGATCAAAGGATGTGTTCTATATATGTATTATATATATATGTGGTATATATATATATATGTGGATTAAAAGATATTATCAAAGGGTGTTATACATATGTGTTACATATATATGTGTTAGGTAAGGTTATTGAAAGGTATGTATGTCCATAGAGTCTATGCTTATATTATGTCTAGGAGGAATATCCCATGATAATATAAAGGGGTATGGAAGTTTATATACATGGTTGGAATGTATACATGGGGAATATTCAATGCTATTAGGAAGGGAGAGATACTAGATGAGTAGAGGAAATTTTAGCAAGATGGAATTAAAATTAAATTTATGCACTCATTATTCAAACAACCAGGTAAATAGAAAGGGAACCCCAGTATATATGTGGAGAAGAAAAAAAAAAAATTTCTTAAACTGGAGGTGTTACACTAACCTAGCCTACTCTAGCCTAGCTTGGCCTAACCTAGCCTGGCCAAGCCTAACCTAGCCTTGTGAAACATATCCTAAGCTTGCTTAACCTAGCTTTGCCTAACATAGCCTAAGCTAACCTAACCTAATGAAAACCTAACCTAACCTAACCTAACCTAGCCTAGCCTAACCTAGCCTAACCCTGCCTAACCTAACCTTCCTTATCCTAGCCTAACCTAACCTACACTAGCCTAAGTTAACCTAGCCTTGCCTAACTTAGCCAAACCTAGCCTAGCCTAACCTAACCTAACTTCTCCTACCCTAGCCTAGCCTAGCCTGACCTAACCTAACATCTCCTAGCCTAGCCTAGCCTAGCCTAGCCTAACCTATCCAAGACTATCATAATATAGCGTAACCTAGCCTAACCATGACCAACCATGCATAGCCTACCCTAACCTGGCCTAACCTAACCTAACCAAGCCTAACCTAGCCGAGCCTACCCTAACCTAGCCATGCCTATCTATCCTAGCTTAACGTAGCTTAGCATAACCTAGCATAAACTAGCCTAACCTAGCCTAAAATATCCTAACCTAACCTATCCTAACATAGCCTACACTATCTTACACTAGCCTAGCCTATCCTTGCCTAGCCTAACCTATCCTAACATAGCCTACACTATCTTACACTAGCCAAGTCTAGCCTCGCCCGCAACCTATCCTAACATAGCCTAGCCTAACCTAACCTAACCTAACCTAACCTAGCCTTACCTAAACTAATGTAGCCTAACCCAGCCTAACCTAGCTTAACCTAGCCTAGCCGAACCTAGCCTAACCTAACCTAACCTATCCTAACCTAACCTAGATGAACCTAGCCTAGCCTAGCCTAGCCTAACCTCACCTAGCCTAGCCTAGCCTCGACTAACATAGCCTTGCCTAGACAAGCCTAGCCTAGCCTTGCCTAGCCTAGCGTAACCTTGGCTAACCTAGCTTTGCCTAGCCTAGCCTAGCCTAGCTTAGCCTAACCTCGCCTAGCCTAGCCTAGCCCAGCATTGCCTAGCCTAACCTAGCCTAACCTAACATAACCTACTGTAACCTACCCTACGCTACCCTACCCTACCCATACACTACCCTAGCCTAACATAGCCTAGCCTAACCTAGCTTAACCTAATCTAACCTAGCCTAACCTAGCCTAGCCTCACCCAACATTGCCCAACCTAACCTAACCTATCCTAGCCTAGCCTAACCTTACTTAGCCTAGCCTAGCCCAACCTAACCGAGCCTAGCGTAGCCCACCCTAGCGTAGCCCATCCTAGACCATCCTATCCTAGCGTAGCCTAGGATAGCCTAGCCTAGCCTAGCCTAACCTACCTTCCCCTACCCTACCCTACCCTCGCTTAGCCTACTCTAGCCTAGCCTAGGGTAGCCTACCCTAAACTACCCTACCCTAGCCTAACCTAGCCTAGCCTAACCTAACCAAGCCTAACCTAACCTAAGCTCCCCTAACCTACCCTACCCTACTCTACCTTACACTAGACTAGCCTACCCTACCCTACCCTACCATACCCTATGCTAGCCTAGCCTACACTAACCTGGCCCACCATAGCCCAGCCTAGCATAGCCTAACCTACCCTAATGTAGCCTACCCTAGCCTATCCTAGCCTAATCTTCCCTTACCTACCCTACTCTATCCTATCTTACCCTATCCTAGCCTAACCTACCCTAATCTATCCTACCCTACGCTAGCCTACCCTACCCTACCCTAGCCTAACCTACCATACCCTAGCGTAGCCTAGCCCAGCCTAACCCTAACCTAACCTATCGTAACCTAGCCTAACCTAACCTATACTATCCTAGCCTAACCTAACCTATCCTAACCTACTTAGCCTAGCCTAACCTAGCTTAGCCTAGCCTAGTCTAGCCTAAGCTAGCCTTGCCTAGCCTAATGTAGCCTAACCTAACCTAAACTAACCTAAACTAACCTACCTAGCCTAGCCTAGACTAGCCTAGCCAAGCCTAGCCTAACCTAGCCTAACTTATCTTAGCCTAAACTATCCTAGCATAATCAATCTCATCCTAACCTAACCTAGCCTATCTTATCCTAGCCTAACCTAGCCTAGCCTAATCTATCCTATCTTATCCTATCATATCCTAACCTAACCTAGCCTAACCTAACCTAGCCTAGCCTAGCCTAACCTAACCTAACCTAGCCTAGCCTAGCCTAACCTAACCTAACCTAGCCTAACCTATCTTATCCTAACCTAGCCTAACCTAGCCTATCTTATCGTGGCCCAGCCTAGACTAGCCTAATCTATCCTACCCTACCCTAACCTACCCTACCCTAACCTACCCTACCCTATTCTAGCCTATCTTATCCTTGCCTATCCTATCCTAACCTAACCTAACCTAACCTAACATAGCCTAGCCTAACCCACCCTAACCTAAGCTAACATAGCCTACCCTAGCCTAACCTAACCTAACCTAACCTAGGCTAACCTAGACTAGCCTAACATACCCTAGCCTAACATAGTGTACTCTTACCTAGCCTAGCTTAACATAGTATAACCTATCCTAGCCTAGCCTATCCTAGCCTATCCTAAGATACCCTAACCTACCCTATCTTGACCTAACCTAGCCTAACCTAGTCTATCCTACGTTATAGTAGCCTAACCTAGCCTCGCCTAGCCTATCCTATCTTAACATAGCCTCCCCTAGCCTAGCTTAACCTACCCTAGTCTAACCTAGCCTACTCTAGCCTACCCTAGCATACACTAGCCTAACCTACTCTAACGTAGGATATCCTAGTCTAGTCTAGGCTATCCTAAGCTACTGTTGCCTATTCTAGCCTAACCTAGCCTACTCTAGCTTAACTTAGTCTATCCTTTAGTAGCTTAGGCTAGGCTACTCAAGCTTATTGTACTTTACTCTATATTAGAATATTAATGAACAAATCATTCAAAAAATAAATTAATGAAAAGCTATTAATAAAATTTTAAATATAAGAAAAAATCTTTAAAATAATTTAAATGTATGAAAATACAATTTAAAATACATTGAATTTAACCAAAGTAATAATGTGAAAATAAAATCTAACATAAATTATAAGACATAAATGAAAAACATATTTGTAAATCATAAAAACATAATTGAAAATCATTTTAAGAAATCCAATAATCTCATCTAAATCATCTAATCTCATAGAGTAAGCAATTAAAAGAAGGCCCAAACCCTATCAATCAAATCTTTTAATAATATGGTTAATCCTACAATTAATCTCATAAACCTATACATCAATGGAAAAAAAAGAATAGAGATCATGTTTGTGTGCTACCAGAATTCTTAGAAATTGATCATAAAAATATCAATATAAATGAATATTTCGCACTTGGAAGAAATCCAAAAATGGCACCCTACTAGAAAACGAATCGAAACAGAGAATAATCAGAAATCAGAACGAGGAGAGGAACCTCATAAACTGGTACATAGGTCGACGACGCGACTCAATGTCGTGTCGTATGAAAGAGCATATCTGTCGATACTCATAAGATTTGAAAATGCAAGCATCACCGCCTGCATTCCACAGGAGTAATGGAACATGGGGACTTCGAGCGCCGCTCTCCATTCGTCCTGATTCTTTCTGGTGGATTCTTTGTGACAACATTGAAAGCATACTACTCCTCCATACTACACACATCCATATCCCACACATCCATAAGAGATTTGATTCGATAGATCTAACAAAGAAATATCTAAATTATAACCAAGAAATTTGAGACAAAGAGATTACAACTGGATGAAATGAATTAAAAAGAAACTATGACAAGCCCAGGAAACCATAAATAAAATGGAATAATAAAACTATGATGAATAAAATACTGGTTTGGACAGACCATGATTTGATAAAAATAGGTGCTATTACTAACACCGTATGTCAAAGCTAGAAAACCCCTTTGAAAATGAAGAAAAGGTTCACTTCCAAAATATTAATGAAAGAAATGAAACTCACCTTTCTTGTGTTGTGGGAACTAGGTTTTTAGGGTATTAGGGCCTTATTTACTTGCAATGATCCAATTTAATAATCTTATCTTGTCGTGGGAGACACTGCGTATTGAATTGACCAGACATCGGCAAATAAACAATTAAAGGCGCAAACCTACGAGATTAAAGAAGGCATGACCTATCAATAAAATATTTTAATAATACTGATTAATGAAGTGGCACTGATATCGACTATACATTAAATGAGCAATATTAAGATCATGTTTGTGTGCTACCATATTTCTTAGAAATTGATCATAAAAATATGCAATATAAATGAATATTTCACACCTCCGAGAAATCGAAAAATGGCGCCTACTAGAAAACAAATCGAATCAGAGAGCCATAGAGAACCTCGTAAATAGATTTGCACCGGTGGAAGCAACTCGATGTCGGCCTCACTTAGGAAAGGTATATACAGTCGATACTTTGCCTCCGGAAATCCCCATGCTACATTCCACAGGAGTAATGGAACATGGGGACTTCTGGTCGATTCTTTGTGACAACAGTGAAAGCATACTACTCTCCATAACACGCATCCATAAGATGGATGGGTGTCTGCATTGATGCAATGGCCCTAGATCCTTGTCCCGGCCACCGAAGGGCATCATCTTAAGTCTAGTCATTCTCGTAATGTCAACGTCCTTCTCCTACTCTAGGAAGCGCTGCGATCGAAACTCCCCAACTTCTCTCCTAAGAACTCCCCATCCCCACACTGTAGAACTCCACGTTGGCCTTAGCCGGGATGTAGTCACAGTGTGACACGAAACATTTGCAGGCTCTCCTTCACCAAGTAGGGGAGGATCCATTCGCATGGTCTCCTTCACCAAGTCGTTTAAAAAAAACATTATTTATGTGTCCAGCTTTGCACAGGAGAATCAAAAGTAATTTAACTTGTTAACATCATAATCAAAATCCTTATCATATAACTTTGCCTCGCAGCTTTTTTAATCAACGGCTAATTTGTGAGTGGCTGTGCCATGTCCTCCCTAGCCGTTTGATTTCTAGCCATTTGTAGGGATAGCATCACATCATTTCTACCTGTTTGGATTTTTTGTTCATTGTTAAAAGGAATATAACAATCCACTTTCTAATATTTTTTTCATAACTACATCTATCCACTTACATGGTCATCAACATCAATTATGGTGATGGGATAAGGCATGTAGTTATTATGAAGTCACGGAACAAAGCATAAGGCTATTTTTAGAATATAAAAGAATTATTATAAAATTATAATATTTATATTAAAATTATAATATTTCTATTAAAAGATAATGGTAAGAGTTGTTGCATATGTTGATAGAGACACACAATAAAGGTATTGAAATGTAAAATAGAATTACATTGTACTTAAACATATTAGATTTCATAATATTACAATTTTATCATTTAGTTCTAATTAAAATATATTTGTTTTAAATAATATATATGAAATTTTTAGTTTAAATTTAAAAAAAAACAAACTAATATGGTCATTAAATTTAATACAAAGTCGACTAAAATAATAAGTCTAAGGTTATATCGATTATGGATAGAAACGAAAATTAAAATAATAAGACCTAACTTTAATAAATTATGGACCATAGATATTAAGGATTATGTATGATATATATTTGTTATAACTATTTTATTACTAAAACAAAGTACCTCCAATTGTGGTAGGAATGGTTTTATAAAGCTTACTATATGAAAAATTGTGTCACAACATTGTATGATAATATTGTGAATTTTTAAGGAATTTTTATTTGATTGCCCAAAATGGGTGTACAAATTTTGAACCTCCACTCTCTTAATTGGGATTTACCACTAGCTTAAAAGGTACTACCCTAATAAAAACACCTAACATATGCAGCACAAAAGTGGAAATAGACATGTAAGTGACCAATGGATTAAAAGTGGACATAATGTTATTCCAAATATGAGATAATCTCTATTATATGATTTTTTTTAAGTTAAAAAAAATAATAGAAGTGAAGCCATTTTACATATACCTCCATAAATAATAGGTGGCCTTGACATCAAAAGTCAACAGGATCAGCTAATATTACCCTCCAAATTCCAAAATTGTGAACCTAATATGAATTTAGAAATATTTACGCTGTAAAGCGTTCTTATTTGAAAACAACTTTCCTCAAATGCCACATGTACTATTGTGTAACGTTGATTTGGATGTTGGACAATTGAAACACTATGGACCTTATGATTAAATATGGTTATTAATTAGTTAAAATAAGAAAACCGTTAAACAAGTGAAGTGTGGCCATGAAATTAAAAGAAATGTCTAAGAATCCTTTGATTTCTCCAAAATATTTGATACCAGAGTTTCTACCTTCATGTTATGTGCCTCTCCTTCGATTTAGACCCGAGGGAGTTGGACGAAGCAGATGTCGAGGGAGCTGGACGAAGTGGATGTCAAAACCCTAGCACTACAGCCTCATCAGCCAAGATGCCAAGATACGATTCAGGTAGTGCAGAAGGTTGCAGCATGCCAATCCACTTATGCGGCTCCATTTGTGTGTGGTTCTACGTTTTGGGGCTACAAAGATGAACTTGGTTCCTACGATTTGCATTCACGGATCCTATATATACAACTTTGGTTCCTATAAATACAACCCTCCCTTCCCGTGATCTTCATAGGCGCGCTTGGGTTTTCTATCTCATTGTGAATATTTTCGACAACTTTTATTTACAGGTATGGCAACTCAGCCTTCTTTATTTCTTTATAAGATTGGATTGTTGTGTGTTTGCGAAGAATATTTGTTGTTTCTCGTTAAATTTTGACAAATTTGAAACATTATGGCTGAGCATTATTAGGGTAACTGTGTTGTTTTTCTCATGACGTACCCATGACTGTTATTGGAAAAACCAATATCTACACTGTCTTATTCCAGAGTATTGTAATTTTATAAATTCTATAAAGTTTTTATAATTTAGGTATTTTATGGTTTTTGTAGAAGTACATTTATTTTTCAATTTTTGAGAGTCGTTCGGGTTTGTAATTTAGCATAAAAAAGTTTTCTTGATTTCCTGTAAAGCTATGAACTTGGAGATTTTTTACTATGTTAGGTTTCATTTATTGTTTCTGATGCCTTGGTTTTTGGTCATGGTTGCAATATTTTTAAGATGTCTTCAAATGCAAATTTCGCTGTGTGTTGTCTCTTGATCTTTCGTTTCATGGTGACTCTGTTATTCCTATTATATATTTGTCTTCAAGAAAGTACAATTGTGCTGAGAATAAAAGAGGAACTATAGCATTATGCCGGAAAGTTCAACTGTGCTGAGACCTATAATGAACTATAGCATTATGCCGAACTTGTGTGGTAATGGATGAAATGTACGCACTGCACTTTCATAGATAAAGACTAATGGAATGAAAATGGTTTAGTAATTGTATTTTTTTTGGTTAAAGTTGTTTTATTTTTCTTTGAAGATGAGCTAATATATAATTGTTAATAAAATGGAAGTTTATTTTTTAAAAACTTTAAAAAATACTTTTCTTAAATTTAAAAATTAGTTATAACTAAAATAATGGTTATATGTAAATAAATAAATAAAATTTAAAAGTTCGTTATAACTAAAATAGCTGCTATATATCACAAAATAAATATTTATTTGTTGAGGTGTTTTTTTTTCTTATTTATTAATTTATTGTTTCATTAATAATCTATATTATTTATATGTATTTTTGAATTTAATTTACATCTTAAATACTTATTATCATATATTTTAAGATATCTAAAATACTCAATATTATAAATATTTTCTGAAAATTTTACTATATGTTCCATATATACATTATTTATAGTTTTTTGTAAATAATATGTCTAAAAAACATATGATTATATGATTATAAACATTTAAATGAGTTTTATAAAAGTAAAAACATGTAGTTTTTTATTTTAATGTCTCACTTATCATAATTGATTTAAACTTAATTTGTGTTAAGGTAAGTAGATAGACTTCATATTTTAACATAGATTGAATCGTAGCTTCTTAATATAAAATATTTTCAATATAATTTAATATTGTAATATATTTTATAATTTAATGTTAAAATTATCTATCAAAAACCTAAATTTAGTTGATAATTATATTAAAATTTCTTTACATATTTTGAATTAAATAAAATTAAACGGACTAACTTCAGCTAACATCAATAAATATCAATTAGTTATATATATTCAAAAATTTATATATTTATATAAGATAACTGCACCTTAACAAAACCATGCTTGATTTTTATAATTGAGCCTTTCTTTTTTCCTACATCCTATTTATTTTAATGAATTATAAGTAAACTTGACTTCCACATTGAGAGAGTAACACATTTCAAACAATATAAAAAAATAGTGACAAAAGAATATTTATATATATAGGTCTTACACCTTGGTTATCATGAGTTGTGTCATGTGAGAGAATTATTCATCCTTGAGTAAATCCGATACCAATGGCACTGAGTATACCATTATCATTGGTTAATCAACTACAAGTCGCGATCATCAGAGGGTTTATAATAGAAATAATCTAAGAGCGCTAGTTCTTAAAAAAAATCCATGCGCATTAGTTGTTTACAATTACATATAGACAGATTTTGGATGCATCAAAGTAAATTAAAATGATAAATAAAATGATATTCCCATATTACCTTCCACCGAAAATATAGTATCCAATCTTTGATTTGAACAACATGTATTGATAAATTACTTTAATAAATAGATGTTATTTTAGTGATAAAATTATCGTCGCTCATAAAACCCTAGTAATGAACAATAACAATAAAATTCCTATCAATAGCATGTAACAGATTGTACAATATAGATAATCAATGAAAGAAATAAATTCAGGATCCTTTCACTTGGATTAATGACAAAGATAGAAGTGGACCAATTTCCCCAAGCTGGGATCCGTCTGAATATTGCCTCTGGATTAGAATTATGTAGCATCCACACCACGTGCTCGAACCTGGCAACCTTGCAGGGGACTGAAAATCTGCCCTTCAATCACTCAATGATATGTACTAGTAAAAAATGGACACTTATCAAATATCCTCTTGGAAATACACATGATAGCCCATCGTTAAGTGCTTCATTTACTTGCAAACAATCCCTTTTTAATAAAAAAATATTAATTAAATATAATAATAACGTAAAACATTTCAGTCCAATAAAATATTAATCACCAATTTAATAAAAATTGAAAATTATCCTCCCATATAAATCACCATTAATTAAATAGAATGCATTATAAAGATAACAATGTCTTATCTTAAGACATGAATTAACAACATATAAATTATTTATTTTATTGGTTAAATGGAATGCATCATGAATATTACGTGATATAACATATATAAATAGAGGGTTGAATATATATAAATGATTAATATTAATTAAATAAATTAAATAGAATGCATTATAAATATAACAATGTCTTAGGTTAAGAAATGAATTAACAACATATAAATTATTTATTTTATAGGTTAAATGGAACGCATCATGAATATTACATGATATAACATATATAGATATAGGATTGAATATATATGAATGATTAATATTAATTAAATAAATATATATTATTTAAAATTATATAAATAAAAAAATTAATATTAAATAGATATGAAGTAAATGTATTACAATAATAAAATAAATAAATAAAAATATAATAAGATTTTTGGTTAGCATAAATCTATTTTGAAGAGAATTGTATTTCACAATGAAATTAAGAAATATATATGAGGTATTGATACGATTATCAAAGGATTTATTATATCTTATGAGGATTGTTTTTTTAAGTCTGTAAAATTTATTAAATAAAAAAAACTAGACACCATTGATAATGTGAAGGCTAAGATTCAGGATAAGGAGGGCATCCCTCCTGACCAGCAGAGGTTGATTTTTGTTCATAATTAGCTGGAAGATGGACGTACTCTGGCTGATTATAACATTGAGAAGGAATCTAATCTGCATCTGGTGCTCCGTCTTTGTGGTGATGATTCGTCGAAGTGAAAGTTATATTGGTCTTTTGTGATGCCTATTAGGGTATGAATAGAAGATGCTTTTGTATGTGTAGTTGTCTATGTTTAGTGTGTTGTATGTGTGGTTGTCTGTGTTTACTGTGTTGTGTCGACTATATTATCGTGTGTATTTGTGGTGGTGATTCGTCGAAGTGAAAGTTATGTTGGTATTTTGTGATACCTATTAGGGTATGAATAGAAGGTGCTTTTGTATGTGTAGTTGTGTGTGTCTACTGTGCTCTATGTGTGGTTGTCTGTGTTTACTATGTTGTGTCAACTATATTATCGTGCGTATTTCTATATATGTGGTGGGCTGAAGCCAACACTAGGCCTAGTACTGCAGTGTTTTTGCTCGGCACTGCAATAGAACTTTTTCAATCGTTAATACTCTTTTAATACAAAGACTTTATATAGCTTATGGAAGATGAAATTTATATACCTTATGGAAGACGAAAATGTTCTTTGCAGAATATTTAATTCTTTTTATGGTTCTTATCCAAGAATTTGAAATGAGCGTGCTCTTTAAAGATTGTCATTGTTGTTAAATTTAATTTTGAGATGTTATTCCTATGTCATTTAGACACTTGCAAGTTCGGGACTTCTAGATGAATCAAATTACTTCATTAGCAAAATGCAGGAAGCAGGGTTTATACCTAATTGTTCAGCATTCATTGTTTGCAAAGAATTATAACACTCTTATAGCATTGCATGCTCAAAATGCTAAAAAGGATAAAAGGATATTAGTAGTTATTTTAGTGTATAATAAAAATGAAAATAAAAAGATATTAGTTATTCCCTATAATATAAATTAAGGCTTTGAAGATAGATTCCAAGCTTTGGGTTTTTCAAGTGGGACATTTTGATGTTTCTGCTTCACAATAGTAAGAGTAGTTAGGGTTTTGATATTTTAATTTGTATGATAAAAGAAGAGATGGACATTATGGATGCTACTATTGTTTTTTAACTAGAAAGCTCACAAATTTTTTCTTAATATTCTGGTCAGATATTAGTTGCATCTCATTCACCATAAATCATTTCCCACTAATGGCTTCATTCAGTATAAATTAAGGCTTTAAGGCTTTGAAGATAGACTGCAAGCTTTGGGTTTTTGAAGTGGGAAGTTTTGATGTTTCTACTTCACAACAACAAAAGTATTCAGGGTTTTGATTTTTTATTTTGTATTATAAAAGAAGAGATGGCCATTATGGATGCTATTATTGTTGTTTCACCATAGAATAGTCTGCCATGTGGCCCATAGTGAATAATAAGACATCACTATGAAAGGAAGAGCCTGCCTAGGTTATAAAAAGCCAATTTTCTTATCCAAACAATTCTCCAAACGTATAATTTAATTTAAATAAAATAATTCATATTTATAAGTTCAATATTCAATTAAATCACATAACATATCACATATTTTTTCCTCTATACTACTATTTTCTATGTTACTGCTTTACAACGTTTCCTTTGCAACATATGGTGCAATTTCTAGTAAATTCAATTTTAAATAAACCTCAATCTCTAGTGAAATCCATATATTAATGCTATAAAAACTATGAAGAGCGGTTGAAGTTCAACATAATTTGACCCACAAATTTTATTTTATTTTTTGAAAAAAAAAGGGGTGAAGCTTAGTGATATTTGAGACCTCTCTGTTAGCTTTTGAACAAATCCATACTCACTGATTGTAATGACCTCCACAATGTTATTCTACTGACATCACCATCAGTTCTTGATTGGTTCCATAACACTAAAATCGGTGCAACGTATAGATAAAATTTAATTTAATAATTTCAATATGAATTAATTTTTGTATAAATATAAATATTAAATATTAAATTTTAATTTTTAAATATTTTTAGTTTAAATTATGTCTGGTTTACATTATATAAATCAAATTAATTAATTCTTTTATTATTATTAAAATATTTAAATAATGATATATTTTTTTTTTTAAATAAGAATAATATTTTTTAAAAAAATCATAATTTTATAATAACTTATTACCTTTATTATGTTTTGAAGTTTTTAAAATCCTACCAAATTATTAATAAAATTAGATGATCTAGATTACAAGTGATATTTTTATCATATGTTTAGGGAGAATACATAATTTTACTATACACATAAACACACACACACACATATATATTCTCAAACTTGAATACTAAAATGGAAGACCTTTGTGTGTGTTTAAGCTTATGTTTGAATGAAAGAATATATAGTGTGTGAGAATAATGTATTTTTATTTAAAAAAATGGGATATACAAGGTTCATATGAACTTTATGATGTGAAAGAGTGCAACATAAAGTTTTAGTGGTCAATTCCTACACATTAGTTAAACACCTATTAAATATTTATCAAACTTTGACATATATAAGCCCAATAATAAGATTAGGAGAATCAATTTAAAAATATTAGAGTTTGTCACAATAGACATCGATACTAGCAATCATCCATTAACTAATTAAGGTTGAAAATGAAAACTATACTTAATCATAGCTTTTATAATCATTACACAGAGAGGCCCTCTACAACCCAATATTGAGTAGATGTGTAGACATTGCATCTTACATGTTAGAAGCTAGATGTAAATATTTTTTAATTTCATTTTTTTTATATTGTAATTTTGTTTCTAATTAGTAAAATTACTAACATTTCTTTTAGATAAAATAAAATCATATCACATTAAAATATATAACATATAGATAGTAGTTATAAATTAACATCGATTTTACAATATAAATTAAAATGTCACATTTTCTCTTCATATATCACACATTATTTTGTTTTTTTAACTTCCTTACTAATCATTCGCATATGTTATTGCATGGCATATAATTCCTGTATTTTCTTATTGTATTTGCTAAATAGTTGATCCTGACGAATTATATCTATGCACTTATTACCTAATGTTTCATGCATCTTTAATTTCCCCTATGCTGATAATTGGATCATTTGCATAGTTACTATATGGAAGTATCATCTCCCTAGATGAATCTTATAACATTTAAACCTAACTATCTGACCCCCATTTCTTATTTATTTCCCCAAGTAATATGGTGATTTATTAATTCCTATACCATTAGGTCATATCACATAAATTATGTATGGTAACTCACCACATGACAAGTAAATTACCCCTAATGCATCCATGTGGCCAGTGCTATCCCATCTAATGAGCGAATGATAACACATGATGAGGACAAGGTATCGTATGACTATGTGAAGGGCGTAGATTCGTTGTCCCCATCTAATGGCTCTTATCTTTCCACCCAAACCTTAAGCTTGTATAGACATTTCGTGTGAACTAATCGGAATTTTTTCGTGGTTTTCGTATCGCTGTCGTCACTCTATTTTTTCTCTTCAGTAATTGGAAACTGGTAATAGCCTAAAATATACCAACACTATTTTTACAACACAACGATAGTGCACTATTTATGGTGTCGAGGTATTATGGTTCAATGCACTATTTCATTTTTTTTTTATTTTCCACAGTAAGGGTTCTACACTTGACCGTTTTGTAAATTTAAATTTTCTAAGAGTGGTTATTATCACTTTGAAATTTGGTTTCTTGGTTTTCCATATCCTCCTAAAGGTGTGAAATTATGGTCATCAATACTCAATTTCTATTGCATAGGTTAACAGTTCGATGTGTCTTGTTGGGTTCATTGGTTCATCTCCAAGAACCATGGCTACATAAGGTGACAAATTCGCTTCTTCCCTTTTTGTATGTACTAGTGAGTTACTAATTGAATTTCTATGCCTATTTTGCTTTAAATTTCCATTAGAACAATATTTAATCTTATAAGCACCAGGGTTTTATATATGCCAAAGGAAAATTCTTCAAAGTTCGATTCTTTCCTAATAACAATTTTACTCAGCCTTGCAATGTATCTATGTAGCCATAAGACCCAATCATTGCACAAAGGCATCAATCCCTTGTTTTACTTTACTTTCTTAGGTAATTTAATGGATCTTCCTACTGCATGTATGCATGTATGGTTGTTTTTCATTACATATTCTTTTGGATATGGTTTTCCTACCTCAGAGATAACTTATATTCCATTTTCAACAAAATGGTGAAGAACACAAGCTCCATTGACTCATACTCGAGTAATATAAATGGGAATTCCCTCGCTAATTATTTAATAATGCATATCATTTGTTTTTCTCCAACATCATTCTCGTTTGTTGATTGTGACATCTACTTTGCAGGTACACAAGATACCCTCAAACCCTATCTCCGACTATGGAGGTTTTGCACCCATCTTCAACTGACCTGATATAGAGTTTTTCAAGTCGATGATTTTAGTACTTCTCCTCAAGTTTCACCTTCCAACACTTGATTTTTTCAAGTGTCTGATCTGGTGGAAAATATGAATAACTCAATTGTGTTTTGTTCTTTTATTTTTTGTTTAATGGTTGTGTAATTATAGCTAATTTTTATTCGTTGGGTAGTCTATTCCCTTTCGTTTGATATTTTTTCTTCCTTTTATTTAAATTTTTTGCTATGGGATTTTTTTGATATTCTTTATGAGCTATCTTGTTTACATGGGTTCATAAGAGATCCTATAACTGTGTTCTTGCTTACTAGAGGGGAAATTTATTTGTATATGGATGCATATTGTGATATTTATATGGCTTTGTATAGTATATATGTGTATTTTATTTATATTACAAGTCCATGATCAATTCAGTTGATTAACCCATAGTGAATTAACTTAGCTCATACTAATACCGATGGTTGAAACTAGGTTCACTGGTCAATTTGTTAAGATATAAATATCAATTAACTAACAAAGTATTTCTACATAGGTTATGTTTATGGGTGTTCTTTGAATACAGTAGTTAACTTACTCTAGTACTCAATTTTTTATAATTTTATTTTCCTAAAAATTATTTCATTTAATTATCTAATTTTTTGATATATTACCATAATATTCGTCTCGCTTAAGAATATATCCCTATTTTTTTGTATCAGAGTGAAGGCATTCATACTCATTATTACCCTGATTTCATATAATATCTTTTATCTTCCAACACAACCTAATTTTCCTAACTATATTTACAATGACACATCAAGTTGCACTAGAAATACTTAATCATTTCTTTGGTAACCATCATGCTCCTATGTTATCCCTTATGCCTATGTTTAACTTTGGACATTTTAGAAATTAGGATATCACCTCAGTGTTATAAGTGCACTACTTTAACTCTCAAAATCTATTTACTCTAACGAGTAATTATTATTTTCTTATATACGATAAACTGAATAAAATAGTTAAAGCTCAACTGTACCACCAATAATATTAAAATAGTAAGAATAAACAATTTATTAACAAGAGATCATACCTTCATATCAGTGATAGGTATTAATAAAATCTAACAAAAATCACATTTAAAATCCTTTCAACCTATATATTAATCACAAAAAATATAATTCCTATCACTACAAAGAATTTACCCAGATACAAACTCTTTAGCCATGAAAATATATTGTCTACACCATTTGTACATAAATAATTTCTAGCACAATACATATTTTCTACACTAAATTGTATCTTTGTTCTTCAATAGAGAGTAGGCATATGTTTACTTGCCAACCTAATTACCATTTTAAGTTCAATCCATTCCTTCAATACACAATATGCAAGTACCTATTCATCAACAAACTAAATCTCATAGAATTTCTAACAAGAGAATCAAAAGAATCACTAAATGAGTACACTTTCCACCCAACCATGAATTGACCACCAGTTCCCCCCGAGCCAAGATTAATATCAACTAATATCCCTAAGAGCTCAGAAACCCTTTCATCTCCTCCCTAGGTGTTTTATACCTTTTCTTCCTTAATTAACTTTTCTTCCATTAGCATTATCCTGCTTTTATGGAAGTATTTTTGTTATTAAAGCCTTTTTTTTATCTTCAGGAGTTATTTATCCTTCAATGTACTGGAAGTTTTCTCTAGCTAGTATATTTAATGGATCTTTCTCTCCCATACATTAAATTTGTTATTTTAGAAACATCTATTTATCATGGAATATTTATCTCACTCTTATCTATGATTGAGATTAGAAATTTTCTCTTTAGTTAAGTGTCTCATTTCAAGTAATTTTCCATTCCCATTAATTTATAACTGCAATTATTGATTTCATAACCACATGTATATTGTTCACTTACATAAGTTATGGAATGACCATTGAATCCAACATAGTTTAATTCTGGAAAAATATAACAATATTAATTATTTCAAAAAACATAGGGATATCACATCTTCCACCCTTTTAACTATATTTTCTTCGATGTTTAATTTCTAGTTTCTTCTCTCTGGAAATTTTTTGGATAGTTTTCAAGAATCTCATCTTCTCGCTCCCATGTAGCATCTTTGGTAGTAAAGTGCTTCAATTTCACTTTAATATGAAAAAACTACTCGATTTCAGAGCTAGATCTCTTTCCTCTCTAGAATACAGAGATGTTCTTCGAGGGAGTCTCCTTTGAGTTCTAGCTATATAATTTTCCAATAAATAATGTGAGAAATATCATGTATATATTTCTTAAGTAAAGAATCATGAAAACATTATGAATTTTAATGCGAGTGGGTAAATCTAATTGATAAGCTACGGGTCCAACCTAGTCCAACCTAGTCCTAAGTTTCAAATGGTCCACAAGATTGTGGTGCTAATTTTGGATATGTTTCCATCCTAAATGTACTTTTCCTTGGTTTTTGATGAGCCCTGGTATTGTACCAGGAATGTTGCAACTCCCAGGGGCTAATATACTTTACTTTACCAGCCCGAGGTTCTTAAAAAATTGGAGGTGAAAGTGCTATATACACAACATATGTATTCTACTCATGTCATCCTCTTCTAATTCCTATTAACGGATGTTATTTCTAGGGTTTCTGAGTGAAGTCTTTCACACTTCTCGATTATACCTAGAACTACCATTAACTCAAAACAATTACTCTATTAACCATCAAATGACTATTCTAAAGCAAGAAAATACATCTAGCTATTCTGCAAGGAAATAGATTTATGATTTAAACTCTCACAAGAAATAGAAGCAAACTAGGTATCTTCATGAAGTAAATGGTTGAATTTAAATTGCAGAAGGAAGGAAAATCTACTCACACATTGCTAGGCCAAATGGATAAAAAATATATATATATACTTCATTATTTATCTATAATTATTTTACTTATGAATCTAATCATGACCTAATTATGCATGTAAATGCATTGTTTTGCAACAAGGAGGAGAAGGTGTTAAGGTGGTTTAGGAAGGTTTTAAACTCATGGACGCAGGGATGAAGGTGTCTTGATGGTTTTGATAGGTATATATGACATTGATGTTGGTTTCTGGGCTTAAGGATAGGTCCAATGGTGCTATTATTGATTCTTCTATAGGTTTCCTAAAGTCCTACAAGAAAGTCTTGAATTGGTACAGGAAATAGTTTGAGGAAATTTCATACCAAAAATGATGGAGAAAAGCATAGGGGAGGTGGAATGAAGGTGTACTTGGATGAATGGAAGGTATCCAACCCATTTTACAATCTCATAACATCTTAAGAATCATGTCTTTCACTTCTAAGGTTGCTCATGGTGTGAAGGTGAAAATCTTAAAAACAAGGCTGAAGGTGATTTGATGAAAAGAAGGTTGTTGATGGGTGAGAAATGAAGATAAGGGTTCTGGTGAAGTCCTCATTTTTTGTGCTACTTGACCTTGAAAGAAAACTACATGTTCATGCAACAAACATTGGAAAATCTATGATGAAGGAAATCAAAAAGATGAGTTGAATTTTGAATGAAGGCCTACATAAACATTCAAACAGAAATCTAACTCTCTAATCTAGGCATGTTCATGACACTACAACAACCTAGCTATCATTTCAAAGAAATCATAGATTAAAGAGAAAAAATTTCTTCTGGTCAATATTTTCCCTCCTAAAGTTCCAGTGAAAGAGATGAGAGAGGGAGGCTTGACACACAAATTTCTGAGTTTATAAGCTATTCTACCAACATTTATGCAAGCTCAATGACAACAAAGAAATGGAAGAAAATTTTAAAAAGTGAATTGAAATGTAAGCAAACTAGCTAAAACTCATTAAGAAAACTAGCTACAATCACATAAAAATCAGAATGAATACAGAAGAGAGACTAAGGTCAATTGATTGGGCCCTAACCCACAAGCCTAGCCCTATGAAACTAAATTAGTGAACGAGAATATGAATACTCATCTTATTGTAGAAAATAGTCTCATTACATAATCATAAAAATCTCAAAAACATATTAGAAGTGCTAAGAGTCTATTAGCTTCCTTCAAAGTTTGAATTCTAATGAGCTCTTTCTGAGCCATATTAAACCTAGAGGGTATCTACCAACAACTCCCCAAAAATTAGGTGATGTTTCCTTTTTCATTGCAAGATAAGTGGAGCTTTGGTACACTTCATCTCCTACTTCCTTGGTTGCCTTTTGATTTCGAGATGTTGGAGGTAATCTCAAGGATCCCTTGGGTGCCTTTAGGAGTTAAGGAGGTGGAAAATACCCATAGAATCTCTCCTTATTGTCTACTCCAAGCTTTAATCGTAAAATATTCATGAAAAGTGCAATATCTTCATGATTATCCTCCATTTAACCCATATTAGGTATTGGAAGTATGACAAGCCTTAATCACCATCTACACTAGCAAGAAAAGACCATAATATAATTTAAATGGGAGAAAGAGAGACTTAATAAGGATAAATAGGTGGTAGTTAACCTCTCCAATTATACCTAATGATGGCTTTCATCATCACAGACCTACCAAATTTTTGCTCATCCTCTAAGCAACTTAGTCTTCTTTCTACATCTCTTTCAAAGCATTAATGAACCCTCTAACTTCACAAGGAAGAAGTGTGGGAGTCCCTTCAGGAGGGTAAAATCCATCATTACTGTTCTTCTTCCTACCATAAATTTTTCTACTCATCTTGGTTTTTCCCGTCACTAAAGAGCTACAAAAATGAGGTTGATTTAAGTTTCAACTAAACCACTAAATATTCTGGCTTTGCATGGCCCTGTTATAGTGGTGCCTTTCACAGAGAAAATTCTCAATCCTTTTTATATTAACATTATTATATTTTAACGAAATTTAGTGAGGAGGCTATTCCTTATAACTTTTACTAGCCATTATGCATTCATCTCCCAAAAACCTAGAAGCATCATCAAAATGGGCCATGGTTTGTACTTGTGTGTTGAGGTACTTTTCTACAAGTGCATCATCCTTTTCTATCTTTAGATGGTTTTGATGATGCCCCTCTGACTAAATATTTTTTTTCTTCTTATGTATGGCTCCCTATTTTCTCTCCTCATGAGCCTCTTACTTCTTGTGTAACTTTTTATGTATCTAAGGCTAATTCCATTAACTTACTTTGTCTCCCATTCTAGGATTATGGTCCCAAATGTTCAAGTTTTCCAACAAAATATTGTGCATGTAGAATTATACCATATTTTCCTTGTCTGCCATACTTGACTGGTTGAAAATTTCAATGAATTCTCATTAGTTATGAAAAGCTAAGGAACCATGAGAGGCTAGTATCATGATTTTAAATAGGATCCATTTTTCTTTGAGGTAGACTGCATAGGGGTCTGATGGGTATCTATGTTTAATGGCCTCCATGCACAAATCTTCCATGGTGGCCATTTGTTTGTCTTTTTGTTGAAGTTGATATTGCAATCTTGAATTCTATGCTTGGGCTTCCTAAAGGTGCTCTTCAACATGGAATATTTGATCCTAACATCAAAAAATCCCCTTCCCAACTCAGTCGCTTTTTCCTCCATGATCCCTATGTCATGCACTCTCTCTAAGGGTATATGGATGGACTATCCCTAGGATCACTTCACATCGGATGCACTTGGTGGAAAAGGAGGGGGTAAGGATGATAGGGTAGTGGATGGAGACATCTATTACGATGATATGTTCTTCTTGACTTGGGCTTCCAAGCATGAGAAGGAGGATCTTCATGCAACACATAGTTCATTCCTCTTCATGGATGCATACCAAACCACTATGGAGGACTCATTTATGGACGCATGTGTCATCTTACTTCCAGCATATGGTAAGAATTTTTTTTTTCCAATTATTGATTGGCTAACACAATAATTTCATGCTCTTAACATTACTATGCAGTGCATTTCTCCACAAGAGGGCAAGTTTTTCATATTGATCCATGACCAAAATTGGGCGAAACTATATGACAGACATAGCCATCTTTTATGTGGCCTTGGGCAAATGTTTTATCATTACATGTATGTTTATTTTTTGCACCCAACCATTTACTATATGATGACATGCATGATTGACCATGTATCAAGAAACATTTTTGCATGTAAATTTCTGAAGCAGCAGTTTGTAAGACTGTGTTGTACATACTTAGGAGGCTATTGGTATCTTAAAACACCTCATGAAGCCATCAGTATCTCCTTCATTCTTGTACTGATCATGACTTCATTTGCTGATATTGTTTTTATTCTTGTTGAGAGCATGATTGGGGAATTGACACATGAGTTGGATGTGTCCTTGAGGAGAGATAATTCCCACATTTTTTGCATTACATGTTCTAATGGGAGCATGGGAGGAGATATGTCCAACATAGCCACACATTTGTTTTTTGGGCTGGGCCATGAATTTTATATCCATTCACTGTATAACCATGAGCAAGTGTTTGATCATGTATTGTTGACACATTCAACCATTTACTATTCATTAGTAGATGTGATGATTTTTTATATTACTTTCCATGCTATTTTTTGAAGTTACAGTGGATGAGACAGTGTTGTGTCCTCTTGAGACATTGTTTGTATCATGCATCATCATGTAAAACATTCAGCATACTTATTTGAATGCCTATGATGATATCTATGCTCATCATGTGGATGAAAAGTTTTGGGCCACCTTGTTCTCCAATGGAAGGAGATCCTTGGAGGATTGTTACGCATTTCCCACTTAGAAATGCCATTGCGGCTTCAAAGATAATAAAACACTCTACACACTTAATCACAGAGATGGAGGAGAGGGATAGCGTTAGGTAGGCTATGATGCTTACCATGAAAATTTTCAATACACCTTCATTTAGGGCACCGAGTTTTGAGAAGGAGATTTCCATGAGTTGCCATGTATTTGGGAAGTAGCTCATACAATATGGATGATTTCTTTGGGATGTAGAGATTCTTATATGGATAGTAAATCCAATTCATATCAAATATCATGCCTCATAAAGGCTCATAGCAAACTGACCAATTTTTTTCCTCCATAGATGTTTGTTCTTCACATGATGGCTATTTGGGATGCTCTTAAAAGCTAATTTGCATATGTTGGAGGGAAAACTTGGAGATATATTGATGAGACAACTTCTTGATCCTTGGAGGATTTTATCTTATGCAGTTTTTTGAGGACAAGAAACATTTGGGAGTGGAGGACTGTAATATTCCACTTTTAGCATGCAGCTAAATGGAATATTAATTTTTGTTGTTTTCACTTAGGAAATGAATAAATGGGTAGGAGAACCCATAATTTAAATATGAATAAAATCCTCTTAAGTAGATACGATGAGTAGGAGTTGGATTTACCTCATGTGTGAAGAGGACATTAAAATGAGTCAAGTTTATTAAGTCATATTGTGATAAGTGGAGAATCATCTTGTATGAGGCAGCATTGAAAAGAGAATTTTCATTGATGAAACCCTAATGGTGGGACATGGAAAGGGAGCTTGAATTTGTTTAAAGAGGCAAAATATTTAACTCTATTACTTATGATTAGTGATTTGTGGTTGCCTTAAACATTAAGATCTCATTTGTTTAGCAGTGTGATGTTGGCATAAGGAATTCCTCTTTAGGATTCATTATCATTCTTGAGAGCCCTCTTGAGGGATTTCACTTTATTTCTCCACATTCATGCTCAAGGCCAAGCCACCTCCTTCAACTACAACGTTATTTCTGCTTAATTATAACATTGTGTTGTAGGGTGTTGCAGTGGAGGTTCCAAAACACCATTTCTTGGCTTGCTCTTCAGAGGAGTTATTTCCTTTAGGAATCAGTAAGGAGGACTACTTTTAACATATTATCTTGTATTTATTGCTTGTTCCTTCTTTTGCATTTAAATGCTGATGTCTATTTTAAGTTGTTTTATTTTCAAGTACATTTGATTGGAGGTTAAGATCCTCAGTGATAGGATCAAATTTTCACTAGGAAGATCCATTAGAGGAGATATACTCATATTGTGCATCATATTCAACTATCTCCATATAGTTCCAGTTCTCGAGTTGCCGCTGCTACTGCAACTCCGACATTTCTGCAGTTTTTCCATTTTGTATATATTTCAGACAATCCTTCTAAGGATTGTTGTATTATTGTTTTATGGGGTTGAGAGCTTTCTCCTGCACATTTCTTGAGCCATATATTGCTATATATTTTTATTATCATTCGGCATGTTTCAGTATCTCCTATAAACTATGCAGTCATAGCCTAGGGCATTCTGAGTGTAGCAGTATATTTCACATTTCATGTATATGATCTATTGAGGCTTGTATTGCCAATCCTGAGTGACTCTTTCGTCAAGGAATTGTACTCTCTTGCTACTATATTATAATTTTTTTGGCTACCTACATCTTCATGTATTCAAGCTCATAAAAATAACGTTGTTACTCTATCCCTTGTTCATACATAGTTGCAGTCCCTTCATTGGGCACTTTTTCAAGACAACTAGGTGTGGGAGATCTGTTCAACCCACCTAAAGTGATTTTTTTGGAGCCTCCTCTTGGATTTCGGTCACAGATACATTGATCTAAGGGATCGAGGTCTTGGTTTCAAATCCTCTAGGAGTCATTCCTAAAAAATGCATTTTTCAGGCATGCCTTGCTCATAGTTCCCATTTTGGGATATTACACCTAGCCTAGCCTATCTTACCGAGCCTAAAATAGCCTACCCTATACTAATTTAACCTACCTTATCCTAACCTTGCGTAGCATAACATACCCAACCGTAGCATAGCCTAACATAGCCAACCCCAACATACCCTAGCCTAGCCTAGCCTAGCCTAGCCTAGCCTAACCTATCCTATCCTAACATAGCCTAGCCTAACCTAAACTAACCTAGCCTAGGCCTACCTAAACTAACCTAGCCTAACCCTGCCTAACCTAGCTTAACCTAGCCTAGCCTAACCTAGCCTAACCTAACCTAACCTATCCTAACCTAACCTAGACTAACCTAGCCTAGCGTCGCTTAGCATAGCCTAGCCTAGCCTAGCCTCGGCTAACCTAGCCTTGCCTAGCCTAGCATAACCTTCGCTAACCTAGCCTAGCCTAGCCTAACCTAGCCTAGCCTAGCCTATCCTAGCCTAGCCTAGCCTAGTCTGGCTTAGCCTAACCTCGCCTAGCCTAGCCTAGCCTAGCATTGCCTAGCCCAACGTAGCCTAACCTAACATAACCCACAGTAACCTAACCTACCCTACCCTACCCTACCCTACACTAGCCTGACGTAGCCTAGCCTACCCTTACCTAACATAACCTAGCCTAACCTAGCTTAACCTAACCTAACTTAGCCTAACCTAGCCTAACCTAACCTTACCTAGCCTAGCCTCACCCAACCTTGCCAAACCTAACCTAACCTATCCTAGCCTAACCTAACCTTACCTAGCCTAGCGTAGCCCAACCTAGCCTAACCTAACTGAGCCTAGCCTAGCCCACCGTAGCCTAGCCCACCCTAGACCATCCTATCCTAGCATAGCCTAAGATAGCCTAGCCTAGCCTAGCCTAATCTACCTTCCCCTACCCTACCCTACCCTAGCTTAGCCTACTCTAGCCTAGCCTAGGGTAGCCTACCCTAGACTACCCTACCTTAGCCTAGCCTAACCTAGCCTAACCTAACCTAGCCTAGCCTAACCTAAGATCCCCTAACCTACCCCACCCTTCTCTACCTTAAACTAGCCTAACCTAGCCTAGCCTACCCTAGCCTAACCTATCCTAGCCTAGCCTACCCTATGCTAGCCTAGCCTACACTACCCCGACCCACCATAGCCTAACCTAGCATAGCCTAACCTACCCTAACCAAGCCTACCCAAGCTTATCCTAGCCTAACCTACCCTTACCTACCCTACCCTATCCTACCCTATCCTTGCCTAACCTACCCTAATCTATCCTACCCTATTCTAGCCTACCCTGCCCTACCCTATCGTAACCTAGCCTACACTACCCTACCCTAGCCTTGCCTAACCTACCCTATCCAAGCATAGCCTAGCCCAGCCTAACCCTAACCTAACCTATCGTAACCTAACCTAACCTATACTATCCTAACCTACATAGCCTAACCTAACCTAGCTTAGCCTAGCCTAATCTAGCCTAAGCTAGCCTGGCCTAGCCTAATGTATCCTAACCTAAACTAAACTAACCTAAACTAACCTATCCTAACCTATCTAGCCTAGCCTACCCTAGCCTAGACTAGCCTAGCCAAGCCTAGCCTAACCTAGCCTAGCTTATCTTAGCCTAAACTATCCTAGCCTAATCAATCTCATCCTAACCTAACCTAGCCTATCTTATCCTAGCCTAACCTAGCCTAGCCTAGTCTATCCTATCTTATCCTATCCTATCCTAACCTAACCTAGCCTAGCCTAGCCTAACCTAACCTAACCTAGCCTAGCCTAGCCTAGCCTAACCTAACCTAGCCTAACCTATCTTATCCTAACCTAGCCTATCTTATTGTGGCCCAACCTAGACTAGCCTAATCTATCCTACCCTAACCTAACCTAACCTAGCGTAACCTAGCCTACCCTATTCTAGCCTATCCTATCCTAGCCTATCCTATCCTAACCTAACCTAACCTAACCTAACCTAACGTGACCTAACATAGCCTAGCCTAACTGAGCCTAACTTAAGCTAACATAGCCTAGCCTAGCCTAACCTAGCCTAACCTAACCTAACCTAGGCTAGGCTAGCCTAGCCTAACATAGTGTACTCTTACCTAGCCTAGCTTAACATAGTCTAACCTATCCTAGCCTAGCTTATCCTAGCCTAGCCTAAGATACCCTAACCTACCCTATCTTGAACTAACCTAGCCTAACCTAGTCTATCCTACACTATAGTAGCCTAACCTAGCCTCCCCTAGCCTAGCCTAGCTTAACCTACCCTAGTCTAACCTAGCCTACTCTAGCCTACCCTAGCATACACTAGCCTAACCTACTCTAACCTAACTTATCCTAGTCTAGTCTAGCCTACCCTAAGCTACTCTTGCCTATTCTAGCCTATTCTAACTTACCTTAGTCTATCCTTTAGTAGCTTAGGCTAGGCTACTCAAGATTATGGTACTTTACTCTATATCAGAATATTAATGAGGAAATCATTTAAAAAATAAATTAATTAAAAGCTATTAATAAAATTTTAAATATAAGAAAACTTCTTTAAAGTAATTTAAATGTACGAAAATACATTTTAAAATACATTGAATTTAACCAAAGTAATAATGTGAAAATAAAATCTAACATAAATTATAAGACAAATGAAAAACATATTTGTAAATCATAAGAACATAATTGAAAATCATTTTAAGAAATCCAATAATCTCATCTAAATCATCTAATCTCATAGAGTAAGAAATTAAAAGAAAGCCCAAACTCTATCCTGATTAAAAGAAGGCCCAAACCCTATCAATCAAATCTTTAATAACATGGTTAATCCTACAATTAATCTCATAAATCTATACATCAATGGAAAAAAAAGAATAGAGATCATGTTTGTGTGCTACCAGAATTCTTAGAAATTTATCATAAAAATATGCAATATAAATGAATATTTCGCACTTGGAAGAAATCCAAAAATGGCATCCTACTAGAAAACGAATCGAAACAGAGAAAAAGAATCAAATCAAAGAGCCATAGAGAACCTCATAAATAGATTTGCATCGTGGAAGCAGCGCAGCTCGATTTCGATGTCGCGTAAGAAAGGCATATACAGTCGATACTTTGCCTCCGCAAATTCCCAATGCAAGCATTACCGCCTGCATTCCACAGGGGTAATGGAACATGGGGACTTTCTGGTGGATTCTTCGTGACAACAGTGAAAGCATACTGCTCCATATTGCACACATCCATATCCCAAACATCCATAAGAGATTTTATTTGATATTTGATAGATCTAACAAAGAAATATCTAAATTATAACCAAGAAATTTGAGACAAAGAGATTACAACTAGCTAAAATGAATTAAAAAGAAACTATAGCGAGCCCAGGAAACCATAAAGAAAATGGAATAATAGAACTGAGATGAATAAACTGGGTTTTACTAATAAAACTGAGATGAATAAACTGGGTTTTACTAATAAAACTGAGATGAATAGATTGGGTTTAGACACCGAAAATAGAGTTGTAATAAAAAAAATAGGTGCTATTACTAACACAGTGTGACACGAAACATTTTCAGGCTCTCCTTCACCAAGTAGGGGAGGATGCATTCGCACGGTCTCCTTCACCAAGTCGTTTAAAAAAAACGTTATTTCTGTGTCCAGCTTTGCATAGGAGAATGAAAAGTAATTTAACTTGTGAACATCATAATCAAAATCCTCATTATATAACTCTGCCTCGCAGCTTTTTTAATCAACGGCTAATTTGTGAGTGGCTGTGCCACATCCTCCCTAGCCGTTTGGTTTCTAGCCGTTTGAAGGGATAGCAGCACATCATTTCTACCTGTTTGGATTTTTTGTTCATTGTTAGAAGGAATATAACAATCCACTTTCTAATATTGTTTTCATAACTACATTCTATCCACTTACATGGTCATCAACATCAATTATGGTGATGGGATAAGGTAGGTAGTTATTATGAAGTCACGGAACAACCATAATATTTTCCATCTCAATAATGTGAGCTTGCTTAGGGCTATTATTAGAATATAAAAGAATTATTAAAAAATTATAATATTTATATTAAAATTATAATATCTCCATTAAAAGATAATGGTAAGAGTTGTTGCAATGGTAAGATAGGGACACAAGAATAAAGTTATTGAAATGTAAAATAGCATTACATTGTACTTAAACATAATAGATTTAATAATATTACAATTTTATCATTTAGTTCTAATTAAAATATATTTGTTTTAAATAATATATGAATTTTTTAGTTTAAATATTATAAAAACAAACTAATATGGTCATTAAATTTAATACAAAGCGGATTAAAATAATAAGTCTAAGGTTATATTGATTATGGATAGAAAAGAAAATTAAAATAATAAGACCTAAGTTTAATAGATTATGGACCATAGATATTCAGGATTATGTATGATATGTATTTGTTATAACTATCTTATTACTAAAACAAAGTACCTCCAATTGTGTTAGGAATGGTTTTATAAAGCTTACTATATGAAAAATTGTGTCACAACATTGTATGATAATATTGTGAATTTTTAAGGAATTTTTATTTGATTGCCCAAAATGGGTGTACAAATTTTGAAACTCCACTCTCTTAATTAGGATCTTCCACTAGCTTAAAAGGTACTACCCGAATAAAAACACCTAACATATGCAGCACAAAAGTGGAAATATACATGTTAGTGACCAATGGATTAAAAGTTGACATAATGTTATTCCAAATATAAGATAATCTCTATTATATGATATTTTTTTAAGTTAAAAAAACATAATAGAAGTGAAGCCATTTTACATAGACCTCCATAAATACTAGGTGGCCTTGACATCAAAAGTCACCAGGTTTAGCTAATATTATCCTCCAAATTCCAAAATTATGAACCTAATATGAATTCGGATATATTTAATTTATTTTTCCATAAACGTCAATCTATAATGAAATCCATATATGAATGCTAGAAAAACTATGAAGAGCGGTTGAGGTTCAACAGAATTTGACCCACAATTTTTTTTATTTTTATTTTTTATTAAAGAGAGGGTGAAGCTTAGTGATATTTGAGACCTCTTTGTTAGCTTTTGAACAACTCCATACTCACTCATTGTAATGACCTCGACCATGTTATTTTAGTGACATCACCATTAGTCCTTGATTGGTTCCATAACACTAAAATCGGTACAACGTATAGATACAATTTAATTTAATAATTTGAATATGAATTAATTTTTGTATAAACATAAATTTTAAATTTTAAATATTAATTTTTAAATATTTTTAGTCTAAATTAAGTCTGGTTTACATTATATAAATCAAATTAATTAATTCTTTTATTATTATTAAAATATTTAAATAATATATATATATATATATATATATATATATATATATATATATATATATATATTTATAAATATCCTAACTTAACCTATCCTAACATAGCCTACACTATCTTACAGTAGCCTAGCCTAGCCTCGCCTAGCTTAACCTAGCTTAGCCTAACCTAGACAAACCTAGCCTAGTGTAACCTAGCCTAGCCTAACCTAACCTAACCTAACCTAACCTAGCCTAACCTAGCCTAGCATAGCCTAACCTAACCTAACCTAACCTAGCCTACGCTAACTTAAACTAACCTAGCCTAACCTATGCTAGCTTAACCTAGCCTAGCATAACCTAGCCTAGCCTAGCCTAGCCTAGCCTAAACTAGCTTAGCCTAACCTTGCCTAACATAACCTAACCTATCTTAACCTAGGCTAACATAGCCTACAATAGCCTACACTAGCCTAGCCTAATCTACCCTAGCGTAACCTAGCCTAGAGTAACCTAGCCTATCCTAGCCTAGCCTACCCTAGCCTAGCGTGGACTAACCTAGCCTAGCCAAGCCTAGGCCAGCCTAGCCTAACCTCGCTTAATCTTTCTTAACCTTGCTCTCCCTAACATAGCCTAGATTAACCTAGCCTAGCCTAGTGTAATATTCCAATTTTAGCATGCAACTAAATGGAATATTAATTTTTGTTGTTTGCACTTAGGAAATGAATAAATGGGTAAGGATCCCCACACAACTTAGAAATAAGAATAAAATCCCTCTTAGTATGAAAGGGGATTAGCAGTGGAGTTGGATTTCACACCCTCATACGTGAAAGAGGACATTTGCATAAAGACAAGGTCAAGCTTGACCAAGTCAAACAACGTAGTGATAGGAGGTGGAGATCATCTTGTGGGATATCATAGTGAAAGAGGTGGGAAGTTTCCTTGATGGAGGAAACCCTAATGAGTGGGACCCATGGAGAGGGAGCTTGCATTTTTTTAAAAGGAGGGCAAGGCAACCATTGTAACTCATGGTTATGATTAGTGATTACTTGGTCTACTTAGACTATTTGTAGTCTCTTGCTCTTTAGCAGAGTTGCAGTGTTGTTTAGCACAAGGAATTCCTTTTTAGGATTCCTTCTCCTTATTAAGAGGCCTCTTGAGGGATTGCACTTCATTTCTCCACATTCAGACTCAAGACCAAGCCACTTCCTTGAGCTATAGCATTATTTCTGCTCAAGTATAATGTTGTGTTGCAGGGTGTTGCAGTGGATGTTCCACAACACCATTTCTTGGCTTTTTCTTTAGAAGAGAGAGCCTTCTTTCCTTTCGGAGATCAATATGGTAGGATTCATAGCATATTGCAAATCTTGGCATTTGGCCAACACATTCTATTCCACCTACAGTGCAGTATCCTTCAGTGACTGCGTTATTTTTAGAGTACATTTGCAGAGGGGGTCTGCAGTGTTGATTGGAGGGTAATATCTTTAGTGATAGGATCAACCTTTCACTTGGAAGATCCACTGTAGGAGGTAAATTCTGATTATGCATCATCTTCAGCTATCTCCATCCAATTCTAGTTCTCGAGTTGCAGCTGCTACTGCAGCTCCAGCATTTCAACAATTTTTCCATTTTGTCTATATTTCAGCCAATCCTTCTAAAGATTGTTGTATTATTGTTTTCTGGGGTTGAGAGCTTGCTCCCCCACATTTCTTGACCCATATATTGTTATATATTTTCATTATCATTCAACATGTTACAGTGTCTCCGATAATCTGTGCAGTCATAGCCTACGGCATTCTGGGTGTAGCAGTATATTTCACATTTCATGTACATGATCTATTGAGGCTTGTATTTCCAATATTTAGTGACTATTTCGTCAAGGAATTGTACTCTCTTGATTCTATATTATACATTTGTTGTCTATCTACATCTTCATGTATTCAGGCTCATAAAAATAACGTTGTTACTCTATCCCTTGTTCATACATAGCTGCAATCCCTTCATTGGGCACTTTTTCAAGACAACTAGGTGTGGGAGATCTGTTTAGCCCACCTAGAGTGATTTGTTTGGAGCCTCCTCTTGGATTTCGGTCTTAGATACATTGATCTAAGGGATCCATTTCTTGGTTTCAAATCCTGTAGCAGCCATTCCTAAAAAATGTTTTTTTCAAGAATGCCTTGCTGACATTTCCCGTTTTGGGATATTATAGTGGTATCAGAGCATCTTTCTTGGCTCAGCCTATGATTTTCATAGAAGATAGAAGAAGATCAGAATGATGAAAAAGATGAGATTACTCTGATCAGTTTTCAGAACTAAGAAGAGCCTCTCCAAAGGGGAGGAGCAAAAAGAAGAGGAATGACCATACACTTCATATTCTCAAGAAGAAGGATTCAAGCATGAAGGACACCTGGATCATCAAATTCTGAGTGATTACCTTGTTGAGTACAAATATCAACCTAGAGCCTTCCAGGAGACTCTAGCTTTCCCATAATTCATCTAGTTGAAGGAAGAAAAGATACCATGCAACAAAAGAGAAATCAAAGGCAATAGATTTTTATTTTCTACATTTGAAGGGTCATCTACAACAAGAGCTTCAGTGAGGAAGTTGGAAGCATTTTTCCTACTACATATTGTAGTGGAGAAAGAGTTTGTTGAGATCTCAGTGCTACATCTAGAAGGTGAAGCCCACATTTGGTGGTTCATCCATTTGAGCCATGCAAGGGTGTCTACTATTGCTGAGTTTTCTCAAAATCTAATCAAGAATTTTGACAATAGAAGAACCGAAAAGGAGGAGCCCTCACCACCACATGAGGAGTCTTGTACTAACAGT
Source organism: Pinus albicaulis (assembly GCA_034641835.2). NCBI lineage: Eukaryota > Viridiplantae > Streptophyta > Pinopsida > Pinales > Pinaceae > Pinus > Pinus albicaulis. Next base: position 170,352 of record JAXQQM020085886.1, read on the forward strand.
ACCACACTCATGGAAGAGCAACCACATACATCAGTAGTTGGGGTAGCCAACACATTTGAGGATGGAACTCTTGCAGCCCTACAAGAGATTCCCAAATCTCGTCAAGGTATGAAAAAATTTCCACTATCTATTATTTCAACAAATCCTTTTGAAAGTTGTCGAAATTTTCTCTTACATGACCAAGGCTCAAATCACACTGCTAATCTAAAGCAGCAGGATTGCACTGCACTGTGAAAAGTTGAATGGTTCAAGAAAGAGGTGAACCATCATTCTCATGCACCTTTCTTAAGTTGCACACAACCCTTGAGATTGGATCGTGAACTTTTGGAGGATGAAATAAACCATGACACTCCTATGAAAAACTATGCAAGCATCCTCAAGTTGGAGTATGAGATAGCCACTACATCATTGGAGAGATTAAAAACGCTGCCAAACAATGGTGTAGAGGAGATTTTATCTTCATCACATTTGGATCCTTATGGATTCAACATAGTCATGAGTGAGAGATCTTCTCTAGGAGGTCTCCAAAGAGCTACATTTCAAACTTCCATGAAATAAAAGCAGAGAGATTTGGTTTGGGAGGATGGTAGCCCTCATGGGAGGAGTACCAAGGGAAAGAATGGAAGGAGATATTCACAAGTGAATGAGTGGATGTGGATGAGAAGCAAAAGGCTGGTAAGCCACTTGCAAATATATGATGCCGGGCAGCAGGAGTATATGGCCATCACTTGGCATACACTCTCCCTAAGGGTATATGGATGGAGTGTCCCCAGGATCACTTCACATCGGATGCACTTGGAGGAAAAGGAGCGGGTAAGGATGATAGGGTAGTGGATGGAGACATCTATTATGGTGATATGTTCTTCTTGACTTGGGCTTCCAAGCATGAGAAGGAGGATCTTCATGCAGCACATAGTTCATTCCTCTTCATGGAGGCATACCAAACCACTATGGAGGACTCATTTAGGGATCCATGTGTCATCTTGCTTCCAGCATATGGTAAGAAATTTTTTTTTTACACTTATTGATTGGCTAACACAATAATTTCATGCTCACCATTACTATGCAGTGCATTTCTCCACAAGAGGGCAAGTTCTTCATATTGATCCATGATCAAAATTGGGCCAAACTATATGATAGAGGCATCCATATTTTATGTGGCCTTGGGAAAATGTTTTATCATTACATTTATGCTTATTTTTTTCACCCAAACATTTACTATATGATGACATGCATGATTGAACATGTATCAAGAAACATTTTTCCATATAAATTTCTGAAGCAACAATTTGTAAGACTGTGTTGTACATGCTTAGGAGGCTATTGGTATCTTCAAGCACCACATGAAGCCATCAGTATCTCCTTCATTTTTGTATTGAGCATGACTTCATTTGCTGATGTTGTTTCTATTCTTGTTGAGAGCATGATTGGGGAATTGACACATGAGTTCGATGTGTCCTCGAGGGGAGAGAATTCCCACATTTTTTGCATTACAAGTTCTAATGGGAGCATGGTATGAGATATGTCCACCATAGCCACACATTTGTTTTCTTTTGGGGTGGGCCATGAGTTTGATAGCCATTCATTGTATAACCATGGGCAAGTGTTTGATCATGTATTGTTGACACATTCAGCCATTTACTATTCATTAGTAGATGTGATGATTTTTGTATATTACTTTCCATGCTATTTTTTGAAGTTACAGTGGATGAGACTATGTTGTGTCCTCTTGAGACATTGTTTGTGTCATCATCATGTAAAACCTTCAGCATACTTCCCTTTTGGATACTCTATGATGACCATGTCCTATTCGTCATGGATGAAATGTTTGGGGCCACCTTCTTCTCCAATGTTGGAAGGGAGATCCTTGGAGGATTTTTCTTCATTTTGCCACTTAAGGGAAATACCATTGCAACTCGAGATAAGAACACACTCTACACTTATCAAAAGTGGAGAGGAGGAAAACGTGGGGTAGGCTATGATGCTTACCATATGTATATTTTCAGCCCACCTTCATTTCTGGAGCTCAAGGTGGAAGGAGATTTCGATGAGTTGCCATGTTGGGAGGTAACTCACTTTGTATGGATGATTTCTTTGGGATGGGAGGTTCATATGTGGATGGTAAATCCCAATTCATGTCAAATCTCATGCCTCAAAAAGGCTCATAGACAGCCGATTTTTGCCTCCATGAATGTTTATTTCTTACATGATAGCTATTTATGATGCTCACCAAAAGCTAGTTTTCATATGTTGGAGGGACCACTTGGAGATATATTGATGAGACAACATCTTGATCCTTGGAGAATTTTATCTTATGCAATTTTTTGAGGACAAGAAACATTTTGGAGGGGAGGACTGTAATATTCCACTTTTAGCATGCAGCTAAATGGAATATTATTTTTTGTTGGTTTCACTTAAGAAATGAATAAATGGATAAGGAGGCCCATACAATTCAGAAATAGGAATACAATCCCTCTTCGTATGAAAGGAGATCAGCAGTGGAGTTTGATTTCACACCCTCATGTGTGAAAGAGTACATTTGCATAAAGACAAGGTCAAGTTTGACCAATTCAAACAACTTAGTGATAGGAGGCGGAGATCATCTTGTGGGACAGTGCAGTGAAAGAGAAGGGAATTTTCCTTGGTGGAGGAAACCCTAATGAGTGGGACCCATGGAGAGGGAGCTTGCATTTGTTTAAAAGTAGGGCACGGCATCCATTGTAACTCATGCTTATGATTAGTGATGTCTTAGTCTGCTTAGACTATTCGCAGTCTCCTGCTATTTAGTAGAGTTGTAGTGCAGTTTAGCACAAGGAATTACTCTTTAGGATTTATTCTCCTTCTTGAGAGGCCTCTTCAGGGATTACACTTCATTTCTCCACATTCAAGCTCAAGGCCAAGCCACCTCCTTCAACTACAGTGTTATTTCTGCTCAATTATAATGTTGTGTTGCAAGGTGTTGCAGTGGAGGTTCCACAACACCATTTCTTGGCTTGTTCCTCAGAGGAGAGAGACTTATTTCCTTTGGGAGATCAGTAAGGGAGGATTCATAGCATATTTTAGATCTTGGCATTTTGCCAAAACATTCTTGTAACACCCCCAATTCATGTGTTTGAATTTCAAAGTTAGACATTTGAACTTTAATCCTAAGGGGAGTGGACCCCAAAGGATAAATATTTTGTGAATGTAATTTAAAATTTGATTGAGGAAATGAATAAAATAATGTGGTGCAGATTGACCAAAATGAGATTTATGAGATCACTTGCTAAATCCATGAGGATGGATAAGGCAAATATTTCCCCACAATCTTTCGAAAATCCTTGAAAGAAATTAATTTTAAATTTATATTTTTGAGGAAAAATCTGAATTTCCCCAATGATGAGGAAAGTAGTTGGGAAGAGGTAAAAAGCTGGAAAAGCTGAGGAAAAGCATAAAACATCTTTAAAGAGTCCCTAAATTGGGAAGCCTAGGCAAACAGGAAGAAAAGCATCCTGAGATTCTGGACGGAGAATTAGAAACATGCTTTGGGGAACAATAGCTTAAATAAGCTGCTCTTATACAGATTAGAGGTTGATCTGTGTCAAGGAGATGATCTCAGCTCAGGGGTGAGTTCTGGGAGACAGAAGGACTCTAAGGTTGGGAGGTTGGTCAATTGCATGAGTGGTATGTCTCTAAATTTATTGGTGTGTTTACTTCATATAGTATGAATTGGCTACATATAAAAGTTAATTCTATATTAGAATATAAGTTCTACATTTAATAGAATCAATCATAAGGAATACACCCTTGAAATTCTGCTTAGTTGTAGAACTAGATCTGTGGAGTAGAATCCAACAGAATCTTTAAACCAGTGTTGGTTTAAATCTGAGGATACTTATTGTCCACAGAAGAAATCTATAAATTGGTTTTAATCTGCTTCTGTTTCATAGCATGATTTTAATATATATAAATATAAGAGAGAGAAATTTGAGTTTTCAGTACTAAATTGGGAAATAGTAGAAGAGGAATTGTAAATTTCAATGTGTATTAAAGAACGAAAGTAGAGACTGTATCAACTGAGCTTATGGTCAACACATAACTCATACATATCGAGAAGCTCAATGGTAAATTTATTTTGCATGTAAGCAGCCAATACTTTAGCAAAAGAAAATAACTACTGAATTGAAAGAGACTATGCATTGATAGTTATATTATGGAATCATTCTAATATTAGAGAACGGAAAGTGAAAAGACAAAGGATAGTTATGCAAATAAACAACATGTATATGCACCAAAGCATAGTATATTGAAGTATATGTACCCTAGTCCATTATATGCATCCAAGTCAAGGAAGTAAAATAGTGGATTGTACATACAAATGTCTTTTAAACATAAAAAGAGAGATACATAATTATACACTACCTATAGATCAATTAGAAAAATATCCTGTACAAATTTATAACAAGGGTATAAAACAGAAATGGTGATATGTTGTACTATTTCCAAGAAGTATTGAAGAGACTTAGCTACTGCAACTAATAAAACTATACACTAGTGCAGCATGAGAATGTCATACACCAGGAAAAGTACCAGAAAGCCTTAATAAATACAAGAAGGATAGAAAGAATGAACCATTATTAAACACTATAATAAAAATGAGGAACAAGAATACATGCAACCGAATTTCAATATGAAGAGAAAATAGTACATTAATTTTCTCGAGGTTCATAAACGAAAACATGAGCTGAACGTTGCAAAGTGATATAAATATATGAGATTAGCATTTTGACCAAGATATACATATCTATATACAAAAATCGAAACGAGTATAAATCCCTGTGGCTTGAGGACTGTCTCGAAATGCCACTGGAATAGACATAATTAAATATTCAAGTCGAGACTTAACAGTTTAATTGTCCAAATTTATACAACTCATAAATAAAAATTTAAAGCTGTCTAACGAGCACTACAGAGCTATACAGACTCCCTTCAACCAGTGTTCGGTGAATACCGACCTGCAAGTGGGCAAAACGAAGCCAACGTTAATGTCAAGGCCGCTATCACTCTCTGTGTCAATGTAAGAGAGCAAGATGCAAGGCTTATATTACCTGCACAAGTCAACGACCCAAGTTAAATCCACTACTAAATGAGATAAGTAGGACGAATGTGCGCTAAGACAAAAAGAGGTCTGAGAAAAATGATAGTACCTGGTGAGGTAGAAGTTGAAACCCATCCAGAGCCTGTACACGTACACAGGAGATAGAAAATTTTTAGCAGTAAATAAATAATGAAAATGGATGCTCAAAATCGAATAACGAAATTAGCCTTACCCAATTAGTATGAGCTCGACCTACACAGGTCAAGATGGGAATGAACCATAGCGTCACGCTAGCGCCAGCGTAATAAACCCCGAGAAACCATTGATGCGTTTCAGATGGGGGATAACCTCTGAATACAAGAGCCATCGGTCAGAACGAGCTCTGGAGAATTCGCATAAGGAAATGCCAAACAAATGGATTCAACACGCACCCTCTAACGCATGAGAGGCGAAACAACAAATCTCTACAAACTAACACATAAATATATGAGACGCGATGAAATCTTAACAATTGGGTGGATGCAAATCACCTGGAACAAAAATAACGGCATATGATACATCTAAGTCCAACAATCGCCGTAAGGGCTCAACGAAAGGAGCGTAAAATTAATTCCGTAGAAGGAAGCCATGATTTAACAGTAAGAACTGAGTGCGTACGATAATTTCATACCTGAATCGTCATGCTAGTATGGAGATACGCCAAAGAGGTAGCCGAGCTCGGTGTAGAGCTAGGGCATCAAAAAAAAAAATCTCTCTGTCATGAAGAATACCGACGCGCAGAAAAAAAAAACAAAAAGAACCCTGAACAAAGCCATATGTGAAGTTATACTCGGATTGATTAACAAAAACCCTAAAGCCACGAATGAGTTGATGCCATCCAAATGGCGAGATCTGAGGGAAGGAGTCACGGATCGAGGTACTAATAAGCTAGGTACATCCTGCATTCAATATCCAACCCAACGAGTAGTGCCATTAAATGTCGATTTGAGCTGGCGGTGTTATAGAATTGGCATAGTCGACAAGATAAGGTGACGGGAGGAACCTAGATCATCGTGGAACGAATCCACGTGACCAAAAATGGGCGAAACCAAAAACGAAACAAAAACTATCTGTGAGCTTACGTGGAGACTGATTCTCCGTCTCCATTCAACCATACGATACATCAAATCACAAGCTCATATTACGTGGAGGCCAAACCAATGGAATTGTTTGAAATCGAAACAAGGACGAGTGAACAATTAAATCGACTTGAGTAACATGTACACCGAGATATAACCATAGGTCAAGTTCGTTCCACTATGAATTATATGCTATCCACCAATGAAAACGTGGAGTCATAAAGACCGAATTCTACGTAATTTCATTTAGATATATGTATAATTACAATTATGGCTAATGTGTGAACCAAATCGATTCCCTCTATGTCCCTTCATGGTCTACGAATATGTCAAACAATTACAACAAGGGTGGGACTTATGAAGTGGATAAACATATATAATTTTTATAACCCATTCCTTGTTATGATAATTATAGTGATGGATATTACAAGTTATTTAAATTTCATATGGCTTTCAGATCCATGTATAGGGGAACAAAGTCGACACATGGGAAATAAATCGAAATTTAGGGAAACGATCCTGATCAGATCAAATTGGCAAAAGAATAGCATAATCCCTTGCTAGGATTCACTGGAATAGTTGAATGAAAAAAAAAAATTTGGAGGTAAAATGGGAGGTGTGAAAAATGGTATCAGAGCCCACGTTATAAAACTGGGCTGGTGACATTTTTCTCACTGTTGCTGTGTATTCACTATATAAATTTAATTCTGTGGAAAAAAAAAAAATATTTTATTTTTTTATTTTCACTTATCTGTGTTGAGTGTGTACAGTGGTGCTGAAATGGAAGAAGGTGGCGAAATTTATGTTGATCTGCGTGATGAGGATAATGCACCAGATCCAAATGTGCCCATGATGGCTATGTTGCGAGAATTGCAACAAGAGTTGGCTGAGATAAAAAGCCAGAATGAAAGATTTTCATTAGCCAGTGAGGAGCAGGAAAATCTCATCGGGAAATTAACTTCGCGGAACAGACAGGAAGGCGAAGGTTCCGGAAAGAGGAAAACTGATGAGTCTGAAGATGAGGATGCAGTAAGGCATCAATACAAACAGAAAAATGAATTAAACGGGGAATTCCGAAAAATCAAGCCTCCCTCCTATGATGGGGAGAAGGAGGAAGATGCGGAAGCTTGGTTATTGAACATGATCAAGTATTTCCAAGTCTAGGAATATGATAGAAATCTGAAGGCCAGATTAGCTGTTTACCAGCTACAAGTCAAGGCTACCTTGTGGTGGGAGGAGATGAAAATGGTGCATGCCATTATGAAAAGACAGTCACCTGGGAAGATTTCCAGGTTAAGTTCAAGAACTGCTACCTAAATTAACGTTACTATGATGAAAAAGCAAAGGAATTCCATGAACTTAGACTGAGACAACTCACTATTGATGAGTTTGTTACTAAGTTTACAAATCTGCTGAGGTATGTACCCTACATAAGGGAGGAAAAGGCAAAGGTACAAAGGTTTCTAAATTGTTTCCCTACCGTTTACAAAGAGAAAATTGAATTTGATAACCTAAAAACAATGGAAGAAGCTGTTAGAAAAGCCAGATTATTTTACCAACAGTTCAAAGGAAAAATGGAACAAGGGAAAAGCTGGGTAAATAAGAATGAGTCCAAAGGGAGGAAACAGAAACCAGCCTATTTGAAAATTTTTGGAAGAGATCACCAGCGGAAAAAGTTTAATAAACCTAAAGAAAGTCAAACTGCTCAGTCCCAAGTAGCTTCCAAACAAATAGATGGAGACAATAAAAAGGAAGGGACATTCAAAATGAGAGAACCCCTGAAATGTTGGGGCTGTGGAGAACCCCATCTTTTGGGGGACTGTCCTCATCGAAACATTCATATGCTCATGAGAGATCGAGAAGCGACAACAGTAAATGATATAGCCAGAAATATACCAACTATCAGTGCAGCCCTAGAAAATCGGCAAGCAGAACATCAAGCAACCATGGTGGAAATGGAGGGTAAGATTTCTAACCTATCTGTTACTGTTCTGATTGATCCAAGTGCTTCTTTGAGTTACATTAGTCCAAAGATTGTAGAAAAATGTAACTTAAAAACTGAAAAATTTCAACAGTCATGGTTGGTACAGCTCGCCACTGGAACTAAGAGAAAGGTAACACATAAACTTCCCATAATAGAAATCAAATTAAATGAGTTTCAAATAGAAGTAAACTTGAACATTCTTCCCTTACGGTCTTATGATCTACTGATAGGAATGGACTGGTTGGAAAAGAAGAAAGCCTTGATGAACTACTGGGATAAAACTTTGCATTGTGTAGATGAGGAAGGGAAACCTTTTATTATCAAAGGGAAACAAAAACCTATTTCTGTAAGACAAATTTCAGCATTGCAATTAAAAAGAACAGCTAGAAAAGGATACCAAGTTTAGGCAGTGCATGTGGAAGAAACATAATAGAAAAATGAAGAAGAATTACTGGATGTTGTACCAGTAATAAGAGAATTCAAGGAAGTCTTTCCAAAGGAAATCCCTCATCTTCCCCCCAATAGAGAGATTGATTTCTCAATCGATCTGGTGCCGGGAGCAACACCTGTCTCCCGAGCGCCTTATCGAATGAGTCCTCCTGAACTGATGGAAATGAAAATGCAATTTCAAGAACTGTTCGATAAAGGGTATATCAGACCAAGTGTATCTCCTTGGGGAGCACCGGTGCTGTTCGTGAAGAAGAAGGATGGAACTTTTAGGATGTGCATTGATTATCGTCAACTGAATAAGCTGACCATTAAAAATAGATACCCTTTGCCTAGAATTGATGATCTTTTTGGTCAAGTGAGAGGAGCTTCAGTATTTTCGAAAATTGACTTAAGAATTGGTTATCACTAGCTTAGAATTAAAGAAGAAGACATCAACAAAACAACCTTTCGAACCAGGTATGGTCACTACGAATTTGTAGTCCTACCTTTTGGTTTGACAAATGCCCCTGCCACATTTATGTGCTTAATGAACAGTGTGTTAAACAAGTACTTGGATAAAGTTGTCCTTGTGTTCATAGATGATATCTTAGTTTACTCAAAAAGTGAGGAGGAACATAAAGAACACTTGAGGATAGTATTGCAAACTCTAAAGGAAAATCAGCTATATGCCAAGTTTAGCAAATGTGAGTTTTATAAAGATAAGATCCAATATTTGGGTCATATTACTTCCGAACAAGGTCTTGCTGTTGACCCTGAAAAGATAAAGGCTATAAAATAATGGCCTGTACCAGCTGTTGTTTCAGCAGTGAGATCATTCATGGGGATTGCAGGCTATTATCGCAGATTTGTAGAGAGGTTTTCTGCCATAGCACATCTCATCACATCATTACAAAGGAAAGGTGTCAAGTTTGAATGGACTGAAAAATGTCAAAACAGTTTTGACCAATTAAAACTGAAACTTACTATAGCCCCTATACTGAAGATTACAAATCCTGATAAAGAATTTGTGGTATGTACGGATGCCTGTAGAGAAGGATTGGGAAGAGTTATTTTGCAGGAAAATTCAGTTATTGCCTATGAATCTAGGAAACTGAAGATGCATGAACAGAATTATAGTGCCCATGATTTAGAATTAGCAGATATTATCCATGCTTTGAAAATGTGGCGGCACTATCTTCTTGGAAAAAAATTTACATTGATGACTGATCATATTAGTCTCAAATATTTCTTTTCCCAAACTGATTTGAATGCCAGAAAAGCCAGATGGCTGTCCTTTTTAAGTGAATTTGATATGGATATAAAACATATTAGAGGGAAAGAAAATAAAGTTGCTGATGCATTGAGCATAAATGCTTGTCAGAATATCAATAGTATTGGAAGTAGTGCTCAGATCGATGTAGAAGATTTGGTGAAGAAGGCAGCAAACCAAGACCCAAATTATGAAACACTTTTGGTGAAATTGAAGAAAAAGGAGAAAATTGATTTCACTCAAAACCAAAAAGGGTTGATCTGTTATAAAAACAGATTGTATATTCCCAATGTAGAGTCCTTAAAAAGGGAAATTTTGGATGAGTACCACAAACAACCATATGCAGGACATCCAGGATATTAGAAAATGTTAACAGCCCTGAAAAAGAAGTTGTTCTGACCAGGAATGAAGAGAGATGTAGCAGAATATTTAAGTAGATGCATGGAATGTCAACTAGTCAAAGTTGAACATCAGCATCCTGCTGGACTTTTAAACCCTTTACCGATTGCAGAATGGAAATGGGACACAATTTCCATGGATTTCATAATAGGGTTAACTAAAACCAAGTACCAGCATGATTTTGTAATGGTAGTAGTAGATACTCTAACAAAAGCTGCTCACTTTATACCAGTGAAATCTACCTTTGGGACAGTTCAAGTAGCGAATGTGTTCCTGAAGGAGGTAGTAAGGCTCCATGGGATTCCGAAGGTGATTGTTTCTGGTAGAGATGCTAAGTTTACAGCAGCCTTTTGGAAAGAGCTATTTGGGGGTATGGGCACTAAATTGAATTTTAGTACTGCTTACCACCCTCATACCGATGGTCAAACGGAAAGAACAAATCAAATTTTGGAGGACATGCTGAGAATGTATGTGATGGATAGACCATCAAAGTGGGAAGATTTCTTGCATTTAGCTGAATTTTCCTATAATAACAGCTACCAATCCTCCATCAAAATGAGTCTGTTTGAGGCACTGTATGGGAGGAAGTGTCGTACTCCTTTGAGCTGGAGTCAGCCAGAAGATAAACTAATATTGGGACCAGATGCTTTACAAGAGATGGAAAGAATTGTTAAACATATACAAAGAAACATCAAGACAGCACAAGATCACCAGAAGAATTATGCTGATAAGAAAAGAGTGCACAGAGAATTTAAAGTGGGGGAGCATGTGTATTTGCGTATTAAACCCAAAAATAGCACACTTTATGTTGGAAGTTGTGCAAAACTGGCTCCTAGATATTGTGGACCTTTTGAAATCTTAGAAAGGGTGGGACCAGTGGCTTACAAATTGGCCTTACCACCCCATGTTAGAGTTCATGATGTATTTCATGTTTCATTATTAAAAAGATATGTGCATGATGCTTCTCACATAGTTGATTGGAATGTTGTACAGGTGGAACCAGAAGGGGAGTTTCTGCTAGAACCGCTTCAAATATTGGAGCAGGAAGAAATTGAATTGAGAAGCAGAATAGTAGCAAGAGTAAAGGTGCAGTGGGAGCACTTTACTGCTGAAGAAACTACCTGGGAAAGGGAAGATGAAATGATGGAAAAATATCCATTTTTATTTACAAAATGAACTCTAGTAGTTGAATAGTAACACCGAGGACGATGTTTATTTTCAGAGGGGGAATATGTAACACCCCCGATTCATGTGTTCGAATTTCAAAGTTAGACATTTGAACTTTAATCCTAAGGGCAGTGGACCCCAAAGGATAAATATTTTGTGAATGTAATTAAAAATTTAATTGAGGAAATGAATAAAATAATGTCGTGCAGATTGACCAAAATGAGATTTATGAGATCACTTGCTAAATCCATGAGGATGGATAAGGCAAATATTTCCCCACAATCTTTCAAAAATCCTTGAAAGAAATTAATTTTAAATTTAGATTTTTGAGGAAAAATCTGAATTTCCCCAATGATGAGGAAAGTAGTTGGGAAGAGGTAAAAAGCTGGAAAAGCTGAGGAAAAGCATAAAATACCTTTAAAGAGTCCCTAAATTGGGAAGCCTAGGCAAACAAGATGAAAAGCATCCTGAGATTCTCGACGCAGAATTAGAAAGATGCTTTGGGGAACAATAGCTTAAATAAGCTGCTCTTGTACAGATTAGAGGTTGATCTGTGTCAAGGAGATGATCTCAGCTCGGGGGTGAGTTCTGGGAGACAAAAGGACTCTAAGGTTAGGAGGTTGGTCAATTGCATGAGTGGTATGTCTCTAAATTTATTTGTGTGTTTACTTCATATAGTATGAATTGGCTACATATAAAAGTTAATTGTATATTAGAATATAAGTTCTACATTTAACATAATCAATCATAAGGAATACACCCTTGAAATTCTGCTTAGCTGTAGAACTAGATCTGTGGAGTAGAATCCAACAGAATCTTTACACCAGTGTTGGTTTAAATCTGAGGATACTTATTTGTCCACAGAAGAAATCTATAAATTGGTTTTAATCTGCTTCTGTTTCATAGCATGATTTTAATATATATAAATATAAGAGAGAGAAATCTGAGTTGTCAGTACTAAATTGGGAAATAGCAGAAGAGGAATTGTAAATTTCAATGTGTATTAAAGAACGAAAGTAGAGACTGTATCAACTGAGCTTATGGTCAACACATAATTAATACATACCCAGAATCTCAATGGTAAATTTATTTTGCATGTAAGCAGCCAATACTTTAGCAAAAGAAAATAACTACTGAATTGCAAGAGACTATGCATTGATAGTTATATTATGGAATCATTCTAATATTAGAGAACAGAAAGTAAAAAGACAAAAGATAGTTATGCAAATAAACAACATGTATATGCACCACAACATAGTATATTGAAGTATATGTACCCTAGTCCATTATATGCATCCAAGTCAAGGAAGTAAAATAGTGGATTGTACATATAAATGTCTTTTAAACGTAAAAATAGAGATACATAATTATACACTACCTGTAGATCAATTAGACAAATATCCTGTGAAAATTTATAACAAGGGTATAAAACAGAAATTGTGATATGTTGTACTATTTCCAAGAAGTATTGAAGAGACTTAGCTACTGCAACTAATAAAAATATACACTAGTGTAGTATGAGAATGTCATACACTAGGCAAAGTATCAGAAAGCCTTCATAAATACAAGAAGGATAGATAGAATGAACCATTATTGAACACTATAATAAAAATGAGGAATAAGAATAAATGCAACCGAATTTCAATATGAAGAGAAAATAGTACATTAATTTTCTCGAGGTTCATAAACGAAAACATGAGTTGAACGTTGCAAAGTGATATAAATCTGTGAGATTAGAATTTTGACCAAGATATAAATATCTATATACAAAAATCGAAACGAGTATAAATCGCTGTGGCTTGAGGACTGTCTCGAAATGCCACTGGAGTAGACATAATTAAATATTCAAGTCGGGACTTAACAGTTGAATTGTCCAAATTTATACAACTCATAAATAAAAATTTTAAGTTGTCTAACGAGCACTACAGAGCTATACGGATTCCCTTCAACCAGTGTTCGGTGAATATCGACCTGCAAGTGGGGAAAACGAAGCCAACGTTAATGTCAAGGCCACTATTACTCTCTGTGTCAATGTAAGACAGCAAGGGGCAAGGCTTATATTACCTGCACAAGTCAACGACCCAAGTTAAATCCACTATTAAATGAGATAAGTAGGACGAATGTGCGCTAAAACAAAAAGAGGTCTGAGAAAAATGATAGTACCTGGTGAGGTAGAAGTTGAAACCCATCCAGAGCCTGTACGCATACACAAGAGATAGAAAATTGTTAGCATTAAATAAATAATGAAAATGGATGCTCAAAATCGAATAACGAAATTAGCCTTACCCAATTAGTATGAGCTCGACCTACACAAGTCAAGATGGGAATGAACCAGAGCGTCATGCCAGCGCCAGAGTAATAAACCCCGAGAAACCATTGATGCGTTTCAGATGGGGGATAACCTCTGAATACAAGAGCCGTCAGTCAGAACGAGCTCTGCAGAATTCGCATAAGGAAATGCCAAATGAATGGATTCAACACGCACCCTCTAACGCATGAGAGGTGAAACAAAAAGTCTTTGAAAACTAACACAGAAATATATGAGACGCGATGAAGTCTTAACAATTGGGTGAATGCAAATCACCTGGAACAAAAATAACGGCATATGATACATCGAAGTCCAACAATCACCATAAGGGCTCAACGAAAGGAGCGTAAAATTAAATCTGCAGAAGGAAGCCATGATTTAACAGTAAAAACTGAGCGGGTATGATAATTTCATACCTGAATCATCATGCTAGTATGGACATACGCCAAAGAGGTAGCCGAGCTCGGTGTAGAGCTAGGGCATCAAAAAAAAAAATCTCTCTGTCATTCAGAATACCGACGCGCAGAAAAAAAAACAAAAAGAACCCTGAACAAAGCCATATGTGAAGTTATACTCGGATTGATTAAAACAAACCCTAAAGCCACGAATGAATCGACGCCGTCCAATTGGCGAGATCTAAGGGAAGGAGTCACGGATCGAGGTATTAATAAGCCAGGTACATCCTGCATTCAATATCCAACCCAACGAGTAATGCCATTAAATGTCGATTTGAGCTGGCGATGTTATAGAATTGGCGTAGTCGACAAGATAAGGTGATGGGAGGAACTTGGATCATCGTGGAACGAATCCACGTGACCAAAAATGGGCAGAGGCTTGTTACTGCCTATGTGGCGAAACCAAAAACGAAACAAAAAATATCTGTGAGCTTACGTGGAGACTGATTCTCCATCTCCATTCAACCATACGATGCATCAAATCACAAGTTCATATTACGTGGAGGCCAAACCAATGGAATTGTTTGAAATCGAAACAAGGACGAGTGAACAATTAAATCGACTTGAGTAACATGTACGCCGAGATATAACCATAGGTCAAGTTCGTTCCACTATGAATTATATGCTATCCACCAGTGAAAACATGGAGTCATAAAGACATAAGTCTACGTAATTTCATATAGATATATGTATAATTACAATTGTTGCTAATGTGTGAACTAAATCGATTCCCTCTACGTCCCTTCATGGTCTACGAATATGTCAAACAATTACAACAAGGGTGGCACTTATGAAGTGGATAAACATATATAATTTTTATAACCCATTCCTTTTTATGATAATTATAGTGATGGATATTACAAGTTATTTAAATTTCATATGGGCTTCAGATCCATGTATAGGGGAAAAAAGTCGACACATGGGAAATAAATCGAAATTTAGGGAAACGATCCTGATCAGATCAAATTGACAAAAGAATAGCATAATCGCTTGCTAGGATTCACTGATATAGCTGAACGAAAAAAAAAATTATGGAGGTAAAATGGGAGGTGTGACAATTCTATTCCACCTATAGCGCAGTATCCTTCAGTGAGTGTGTTATTTTCAAAGTACATTTGCAGAGGGGGTCTGCAATGTTGATTGGAGGGTAAGATCTTCAGTGAGAGGATCAAATTTTCACTTGGAAGATCCATTAGAGGAGATATACTCATATTGTGCATCATCTTCAACTATCTCCATCTAGTTCCAGTTCTCAAGTGGCCACTGCTACTGCAACTCCGGCATTTCTGCAGTTTTTTCATTTTGTATATATTTCAGCACCTCCTTCTATGGATTGTTGTATTATTGTTTTATGGTGTTGAGAGCTTTCTCCCCCACATTTATTGAGCCATATATTGTTATAGATTTGTATTATCATTCAAAATGTTGCAGTGCCTCCTATAAACTGCGCAGTCATAGCCTAGGGCATTCTGAGTGTAGCAGTATATTTCACATTTCATGTATATGATCTATTGAGGCTTGTATTGCCAATCTTGAGTGAATATTTTCTCAAGGAACTGTACTCTCTTGCTACTATATTATACATTTGTTGGCTACCTACATCTTCATGTATTCAGGCTCATAAAATAACATTGTTACTCTATCCTTTGTTCATACATAGCTGCAATCACTTCATTGGGCACTTTTTCAAGACAACTAGGTGTGGGAGATCTGTTCAACCCACCTAGAGTGATTTGTTTGGAGCCTCCTCTTGGATTTCGTTCATAGATACATTTATCTAAGAGATCCACATCTTGGTTTCAAATCCAATAGTAGTCATTCCTGAAAAATGCGTTTTTCAAGCATGCCTTGCTCATAGTTCCTGTTTTGGGATATTACACCTAGCCTAGCCTAGCTTACCGAGCCTAAAATAGCCTATCCTATCCTAATGTAACCTACCCTATCCTAACCTAGTGTAGCCTAACATAGCTAACCGTAGCATAACCTAACATAGACAACTCTAGCATAACCTACCCTACCCTAACCTAGCCTAGCCTAACCTATCATATCCTAACATAGCCTAGCCTAACCTAACCTAACCTAACCTAACCTAGCCTTACCTAAACTAATGTAGCCTAACCCAACCTAACCTAGCTTAACCTAGCCTAGCCTAACCTAGCCTAACCTAACCTAACCTATCCTAACCTAACCTAGACTAACCTAGCCTACCCTAACCTCACCTAGCCTAGCCTAGCCTCGACTAACCTAGCCTTGCCTAGACTAGCCTAGCCTAGCGTAACCTTGGCTGACCTAGCTTTGCCTAGCCTAGCCTAGCTTAGCCTAGCGTAGCCTAACCTCGCCTACCCTAGCCTAGCCCAGCATTGCCTAGCCTAACCTAGCCTAACCTAACATAACCTACTGTAACCTACCCTACCCTACCCTACCCTACCCAATCCTACCCATACACTACCCTAGCCTACCATATCCTAGCCTAACCTAACATAACCTAACCTAACCTAGCTTAACCTAATCTAACCTAACCTAACCTAGCCTAGCCTCACCCAACCTTGCCCAACCTAACCTAACCTATCCTAGCCTAGCCTAACCTTACCTAACCTAGCCTATCCCAACCTAGCCTAACCTAATCGAGCCTAGCATAGCCCACCCTAGCGTAGCCCATCCTAGACCATCCTATCCTAGCCTAGCCTAGGATAGCCTAGCCTAGCCTAGCCTAACCTACCTTCCCCTACGCTACCCTGCCCTAACTTAGCCTACTGTAGCCTAGCCTAGGGTAGCCTACCCTAGACTACCCTACCCTAGCCTAACCTAGCCTAGCCTGACCTAGCCTAACCTAACCTAAGCTCCCCTAACCTACCCTACCCTACTCTACCTTACACTAGCCTAGCCTACCCTAGCCTAGCCTACCCTAACCTAGCCTACCCTACCATACCCTATGCTAGCCTAGCCTACACTAACCTGGCCCACCATAGCCTAGCCTAGCGTAGCCTAACCTACCCTAATGTAGCCTACCCTAGCCTATCCTAGCCTAATCTACCCTTACCTACCCTACCCTACCCTATCTTACCCTATCCTAGCCTAACCTACCCTAATCTATCCTACCCTACGCTAGCCTACCCTAGCCTAGCCTAGCCTAACCTATCCTACACTAGCCTACCATATCCTTGCCTAACCTACCATACCCTAGCATAGCCTAGCCCAACCTAACCCTAACTTAACCTATCGTAACCTAACCTAACCTATCCTAACCTACTTAGCCCAGCCCAACCTAGCTTAGCCTAGCCTAGTCTAGCCTAAGCTAGCCTAGCCTAGCCTAATGTAGCCTAACCTAACCTAAACTAACCTAAACTAACCTACCTAGCCTAGCCTAGCCTATCCTAGACTAGCCTAGCCAAGCCTAGCCTAACCTAGCCTAACTTATCTTAGCCTAAACTATCCTAGCCTAATCAATCTCATCCTAACCTAACCTAGCCTATCTTATCCTAGCCTAACCTAGCCTAGCCTAATCTATCCTATCTTATCCTATCATATCCTAGCCTAGCCTAACCTAACCTAACCTAGCCTAGCCTAGCCTAACCTAGCCTAGCCTAGCCTAACCTATCTTATCCTAACCTAGCCTAACCTAGCCTATCTTATCGTGGCCCAACCTAGACTAGCCTAATCTATCCTACCCTACCCTAACCTACCCTACCCTATTCTAGCCTATCTCATCCTTGCCTATCCTATCCTAACCTAACCTAACCTAACCTAACATAGCCTAGCCTAACTCAGGCTAACCTAAGCTAACATAGCCTACCCTAGCCTAACCTAACCTAACCTAACCTAGGCTAACCTAGCCTAGCCTAACATACCCTAGCCTAACATAGTGTACTCTTACCTAGCCTAGCTTAACATAGTATAACCTATCCTAGCCTAGCCTATCCTAGCCTATCCTAAGATACCCTAACCTACCCTATCTTGACCTAACCTAGCCTAACCTAGTCTATCCTACGCTATAGTAGCCTAACCTAGCCTCGCCTAGCCTATCCTAGCTTAACATAGCCTCCCATAGCCTAGCTTAACCTACCCTAGTCTAACCTAGCCTACTCTAGCCTACCCTAGCATACACTAGCCTAACCTACTCTAACCTAGCCTATCCTAGTCTAGTCTAGCCTATCCTAAGCTACTCTTGCCTATTCTAGCCTAACCTAGCCTACTCTAGCTTAACTTAGTCTATCCTTTAATAGCTTAGGCTAGGCTACTCAAGCTTATGGTACTTTACTCTATATTAGAATATTAATGAAGAAATCATTCAAAAAATAAATTAATTAAAAGCTATTAATAAAAGTTTAAATATAAGAAAAAATCTTTAAAGTAATTTAAATGTATGAAAATACAATTTAAAATACATTGAATCTAACCAAAGTAATAATGTGAAAATAAAATCTAACATAAATTATAAGACATAAATGAAAAACATATCTGTAAATCATAAAAACATAATTGAAAATCATTTTAAGAAATCCAATAATCTCACCTAAATCATCTAAATCATCTAATCCCATAGAGTAAGCAATTAAAAGAAAGCCCAAACGCTATCAATCAAATATTTTAATAATATGGTTAATCCTACAATTAATCTCATAAAACTATACATCAATGGAAAAAAAGAAGTAGAGATCATGTTTGTGTGCTACGAGAATTCTTAGAAATTGATCATAAAAATATGCAATATAAATGAATATTTCGCACTTGGAAGAAATCCAAAAATGGCACCCTACTAGAAAACGAATCGAAACAGAGAAAAATAATCAAATCAGAGAGCCAGAGAGAACCTCATAAGTAGATTTGCATCGGTGGAAGCAGCGCAACTCGATGTCAATGTCGCGTATGAAAGGCATATACCGTCGATACTTTGCCTCTGCAAATTCCCAATGCAAGCATCACCACCTGCATTCCACAGGAGTAATGGAACATGGGGACTCTGAGCGCCGCTCTCCATTCGTCCAGATTCTTTCTGGTGGATTCTTCGTGACAATAGTGAAAGCATACTGCTCCTCCATATTACACACATCCATATCCCACACATCCATAAGAGATTTGATTTGATAGATCTAACAAAGAAATATCTAAATTATAACCAAGAAATTTGAGACAAAGAGATTACAACTCGCTGAAATGAATTAAAAATAAACTATGGCGAGCCAAGGAAACCATAAAGAAAATGGAATAATAAAACTAAGATGAATAAACTGGGTTTCGTTTAGACATCGAAAATATAGTTGTAATAGAAAAAATAGGTGCTATTACTAGAACCATATTAATCCAAAAATTATAAAACCACTTGAAAATGAAGAAAAGGGTTTACTTCAAGAAATACAAAATGAAGAGGCAGAAACTTACCTTTCTTGTCTGGCGGGAACTAGGTTTTTTTAGGGCCTTATTTACTTCCAATGATCCAATTTGTTGTAATCTTATCTTGTCGTGGGAGACCCTGCGTATTGAATTGGACAGACATCGGCTTAAAATAAAGCAATTAAAAGAAGGCGCAAACCTTATGCTGATTAAAAGAAGGTGCAAACCCTATCAATCAAATCTTTTAATAATACGATTAATCCAAAAATTAATCTTATAAAACTATACATTAATGGAAACAAGAATAGAGATCATGTTTGTGTGCTATCATATTTCTTAGAAATTGATCATAAAAATATGCAATATAAATGAATATTTCACACCTCCGAGAAATCGGAAAATGGCACCTACTAGAAAATGAATCGAATCAGAGAGCCAGAGAGAACCTCATAAATAGATTTGCACCGGTGGAAGTAGCTCGATGTCGGCCTCACTTAGGAAAGGTATATACAGTCGATACTTTGCCTTCGCAAATCCCCACGCTACATTCCACAGGAGTAATGGAACATGGGGACTTCTAGTGGATTCTTTGTGACAACAGTGAAAGCATACTACTCCTCCATATTGCACGCATCCATAAGATGATTAGATTGATGTGGTGAGTGCCAATGGCTAGATCCTCCTCCCAGCACCGAAGGGCATCATCTTAATTCTATTCATTCTCGTAATGTCAACGTCCTTCTCCTAGTCCAGGAAGCGCTGGGGTCGAAACTCCCCAACTTCTCTCCTAAGAACTCCCCATCCCCACACTGTAGAACTCGACGTTGGACTTCGCCGGGATGTAGTCACAGTGTGACACGAAACATTTGCAGGCTCTCCTTCACCAAGTAGGGGAGGA
This sequence comes from Pinus albicaulis, assembly GCA_034641835.2. NCBI lineage: Eukaryota > Viridiplantae > Streptophyta > Pinopsida > Pinales > Pinaceae > Pinus > Pinus albicaulis. The sequence goes on from JAXQQM020085886.1 coordinate 190,788, forward strand.
TCCATTCGCACGGTCTCCTTCACCAAGTCTTTTAAAAAAAACATTATTTCTGTGTCCAGCTTTGCAGAGGAGAATCAAAAGTAATTTAACTTGTGAACATCATAATCAAAATCCTTATTATATAACTATGCCTCACAGCTTTTTTAATCAACGGCTAATTTGTGAGTGGCCGTGCCATGTCCTCCCTAGCCGTTTGAAGGGATAGCATCACATCATTTCTAACTGTTTGGATTTTTTATTCATTGTTAAAAGGAATATAACAATCCACTTTCTAATATTGTTTTCATAACTACATTCTATCCACTTACATGGTCATCAACATCAATTATGGCGATGGGATAAGGCATGTAGTTATTATGAAGTCACGGAACAAAGCATAAAATTTATCATCTCAATAATGTGAGCTTGCTTAGGGCTATTTTTAGAATATAAAAGAATTATTATAAAATTATAATATTTATATTAAAATTATAATATTTCTATTAAAAGATAATAGTAAGAGTTGTTGCATATGTTGATAGGGACACACGAATAAAGGTATTGAAATGTAAAATAGCATTACATTGTACTTGAACATATTAGTCGATTAGAATAATAAGTCTAAGGTTATATCGATTATGGATAGAAACGAAAATTAAAATAATAAGACCTAACTTTAATAGATTATGGACCATAGATATTAAGGATTATGTATGATATATATTTGTTACAACTATCTTATTACTAAAACAGGGTACCTCCAATTGTGGTAGGAATGGTTTTATAAAGCTTACTATATGAAAAATTGTGTCACAACATTGTAGGATAATATTGTGAATTTTTAAGGAATTTTTATTTGATTGCCCAAAATGGGTGTACAAATTTTGAACCTCCACTCTCGTAATTGGGATCTCCCACTAGCTTAAAAGGTACTACCCTAATAAAAACACCTAACATATGTAGCACAAAAGTGGAAATAGACATGTGAGTGACCAATGGATTAAAAGTGGACATAATGTTATTCCAAATATGAGATAATCTCTATTATATGATTTTTTTTAAGTTAAAAATAATAATAGAAGTGAAGCCATTTTACATAGACCTCCATAAATACTAGGTGGCCTTGACATCAAAAGTCACCAGGATCAGCTAATATTACCCTCCAAATTCCAAAATTGTGAACCTAATATGAATTTAGAAATATTTATGCTGCAAAGCGTTCTTATTTGAAAACAACTTTCCTCAAATGCCACATGTACTATTGTGTAACATTGATTTGGATGTTAGACGATTGAAACACTATGGACCTTACGATTAAATATGGTTATTAATTAGTTAAAATAAGAAAATCGTTAAAAAAGTGAAGTGTGGCCATGAAATTGAAAGAAATGTCTAAGAATCCTTTGATTTCTCCAAAATCTTTGATACCAAAGTTTCTACCTTCATGTTCTGTGCCTCTCCTTCGATTTCGACCCGAGGGAGCTGGACGAAGTGGATGTCGAGGGAGCTGGACGAATTGGATGTCAAAACCCTGGCACTACAGCCTCATCAGCCAGGATGCCAAGATACGATTCAGGCAACGCAGAAGGTTGCAGCATGCTAATCCACTTGTGCGGCTCCGTCTGTGTGTGGTTCTACGTTTTGGGGCTACAAAGATGAACTTGGTTCCTCTTATTTGCATTCACAGATCCTATAAATACAACTTTGGTTCCTATAAATACAACCCACCCTTCCTGTGATCTTCATAGGCACGCTTGGGTTTTCTATCTCATTGCGAATATTTTCGACAGCTTTTATTTACAGGTATGGAAACTCAGCCTTATTTATTTCTTTATAAGATTGGATTGTTGTGTGTTTGGGAAGAATATTTGTTGCTTCTCGTTAAATTTTGACAAATTTGAAACATTATGGCTGAGCATTATTATGGTAATTGTGTTGTTTTTCTCATGACGTACCCATGACTGTTATAAAGTTTTGATAATTTAGGTATTTTATGGTTTTTGTAGAAGTACATTTATTTTTCAATTTTTGAGAGTAGTTAGGGTTTGTAATTTAGCTTAAAAAACTTTTCTTGATTTCCTGTAAAGATATGAACTTGGAGATTTTTTACTATGTTAGGTTTCATTTATTGTTTCTGATGCCTTGATTTTTGGTCATGGTTGCAAAATTTTTAAGATGTCTTCAAATGCAAATTTCATTGTGTGTTATCTCTTGATCTTTGGTTTCATGGTGACTCTGTTATTAATTTCAATTGTGCTGAGAATAAAAGAGATATTATAGCATTATGCCGGAAATTTCAACTGTGCTGAGAACTATAACGAACTATAGCATTATGCCGGAATTGTGTGGTAATGGATGAAATGTACCCACTGAATCATACTGCACTTTCATAGATAAAGACTAATGGAATGAAAATGGTTTAGTAATTGTATTTTTTTTGGTTAAAGTTGTTTTATTTTTCTTTGAAGATGAGCTAATATATAATTGTTAATAAAATAGAAGTTTATTTTTTAAAAACTTTAAAAAATATTTTTCTTAAATTTAAAAATTAGTTATAACTAAAATAATGGTTATATGTAAATAAATAAATAAAATTTAAAAGTTCGTTATAACTAAAATAGTTGCTATATATCACAAAATAAATATTTATTTGTTGAGGTGTTTTTTTTCTTATTTATTAATTTATTGTTTCATTAATAATCTATATTATTTATATGTATTTTTTAATTTAATTTGAATATTAAATACTTATTATCATATATTTTTAGATATCTAAAATGCTCAATATTATAAATATTTTCTGAAAATTTTACTATATGTTCCATATATACATTATTTATAGTTTTCTGTAAATAATATGTCTAAAAAACATATAATTGTATGATTATAAACATTTAAATGAGTTTTATAAAAGTAAAAACATGTAGTTTTTTAATTTAATATCTCACTTATCATAATTGATTTAAACTAAATTTGTGTTAAAGGTAAGTAGATAGACTTCATATTATAACATAGATTGAATCATAGCTTCTTAATATAAAATATTTTCAATATAATTTTATGTAATATTGTAATATATTTTATAATTTAATGTTAAAATTATCTATCAAAAACCTAAATTTAGTTGATAATTATATTAAAATTTCTTTACATATTTTGAATTAAATAAAATTAAGCAAACTAACTTCAACTAACATCAATAAATATCAATTAATTATATATATTCAAAAATTTATATATTTATAAAGATAACTGCACCTTAACAACACCATGCTTGATTTTTATAATTGAGCCTTTCTTTTTTTCTAAATCCTATTTATTTTAATGAATTATAAGTCAACTTGACTTCCACATTGAGAGAGTAACACATTTCAAACCATATAAAAAAATAGTGACAAAATAATATTTATATATATAGGTCTTACACCTTGGTTATCATGAGTTGTGTCATGTGAGAGAATTATTCATCCTTGAGTAAATCCGATACCAATGGCACTGAGTATACCATTATCATTGGTTGCTCAACTACAAGTCGCAAGTATCAGAGGGTTTATAATAGAAAGAATCTAAGAGCGCTAGTTCTTAAAAAAAATCCATGCGCATTAGTTGTTTAAAATTACATATAGACAGATTTTGGATGCATCAAAGTAAATTAAAATGATAAATAAAATGATATTCCTATATTATCTTCCACCGAAAATATAGTATGCAATCTTTCATTTGAACAACAAGTATTGATAAATTACTTTAATAAATAGATGTTAGTTTAGTGATAAAATTACCGTCGCTCATAAAACCCTAGTAATGAACAATAACAATAAAATTCCTATCAATAACATGTAACAGATTGTACAATATAGATAATCGATGAAAGAAATAAATTCAGGGTGCTTTCACTTGGATTAATGACAAAGATAGAAGTGGACCAATTTCCCCAAGCTGGGATCCATCTGAATATTGCCTGTGGATTAGAATTATGCAGCATCCACACCACATGCTTGAACCTGGAAACCTCGCAGGGGACTAAAAATCTTCCCTTCAATCACTCAATGATATGTACTAGTAAAAAATGGACACTTATCAAATATCCTCTTAGCAACACACATGATAGCCCATCGTTAAGTGCTTCATTTACTTGCAAACAATCCCTTTTTAATAAAAAAATATTAATTAAATATAATAATAACGTAAAAAATTTCAGTCCAATAAAATATTAATCACCAATTTAATAAAAATTGAAAATTATCCTCCGATATAAATCACGATTAATTAAATAGAATGCATTATAAAGATACCAATGTCTTATCTTAAGACATGAATTAACAACATATAAATTATTTATTTTATTGGTTAAATGGAATGCATCATGAATATTACATGATATAACATATATAAATAGAGGGTTGAATATATATGAATGATTAATATTAGTTAAATAAATTAGATAGAATGCATTATAAATATAACAATGTCTTAGGTTAAGAAATGAATTAACAACATATAAATTAATTATTTTATTGGTTAAATGGAATGCATCATGAATATTACATGATATAACATATATAGATATAGGGTTGAATATATATGAATGATTAATATTAATTAAATAAATATATATTATTTAAAATTATATAAATAAACAAATTAATATTAAATAGATATGAAGTAAATGTATTACAATAATAAAATAAATAAATAAATATATAATAAGATCTTTGGTTAGCATAAATCTATTTTGAAGAGAAGTGTATTTCACAATGAAATTAAGAAATATATATATGAGGCAATTAAGAAATATATATGAGGTATTAATACGATTATCAAAGGATTTATTATATCTTATGAGGATTGTATTTTTAAGTCTCTAAAATTTATTAAATAAAAAAAACTAGACACCATTGATAATGTGAAGGCTAAGATTCAGGATAAGGAGGGCATCCCTCCTGACCAGCAGAGGCTGATTTTTGTTCATAAGTAGCTGGAAGATGGACGTACTCTGGCTGATTATAACATTGAGAAGGAATCTAATCTGCATCTGGTGCTCCGTCTTTGTGGTGATGATTCGTCGAAGTGAAAGTTATGTTGGTCTTTTTTGATGCCTATTAGGGTATGAATAGAAGGTGCTTTTGTATGTGTAGTTGTCAATGAACCCAAAGTATATATCCTCAATACCTAGCCTAACCTACCTTCCCCTACCCTACCCTACCCTAGCTTAGCTTACTCTAGTCTAGCATACGGTAGCCTACCCTAGACTACCCTACCCTAGCCTAACCTAGCCTAGCCTAACCTAGCCTAACCTAACCTAAGCTCCCCTAACCTACCCTAACCTACTCTACCTTACACTAGCCTAGCCTAGCCTAGCCTAGCCTACCCTAACCTAGCCTACCCTACCATACCCTATGCTATCGTAGCCTACACTAACCTGGCCCACCATAGCCTAGCCTAGCGTAGCCTAACCTACCCTAATGTAGCCTACCCTAGCCTATCCTAGCCTAATCTATCCTTACCTACCCTACCCTACCCTATCTTACCCTATCCTAGCCTAACCAAGCCTAATCTATCCTACCCTACGCTAGCCTTCCCTACCCTACCGTAGCCTAACCTATCCTACACTAGCCTACTGTAGCCTTGCCTAACCTACCATACCGTAGCGTAGCCTAGCCCAGCCTAACCCTAACCTAACCTATCGTAACCTAACCTAACCTAACCTATAATATCCTAACCTAACCTAACCTATCCTAACCTACTTAGCCTAGCCTAACCTAGCTTAGCCTAGCCTAGTCTAGCCTAAGCTAGCCTAGCCTAGGCTAATGTAGCCTAACCTAACCTAAACTAACCTAAACTAACCTACTCCTGGCTCAGTCAGGGACTAGCTTCAGCCAAGCCCAGCCCAACCTACCAGAACGACACAGCCCAAACTATCCCACCTATGAATCAATCTCATCTCCAATCAACTTGTAGTCTACTGGACCCTAAATTTAACCGCCCAGCCGACCCATCCCATCTTATCCCCGCTTGTACATCCCAACCCAACCTAGCCTAACCCCAACCTAGCCCAGCTCAGCCTCCAACCCCAGGAAGAATCCTAGAACTGTACCAGCACTTCCCAGCTTCACCAACCCAACCAACTCAGCCTCCAACCTAATTCATCCTGCAACCCCAGCCTAACCTAACTCACCCCCATCGTGCCCACCACTCAGCCCACCCATCCTGTCTCCACTCCAACCACGCCACCCTATTCTAAATGCTATCTTATCCTTGCCTATCCTATCCTAACCTAACCTAACCTAACCTAACATAGCCTAGCCTAACCCAGCCTAACCTAAGCTAACATAGCCTACCCTAGCCTAACCTAACCTAACCTAACCTAGGGTAACCTAGCCTAGCCTAACATACCCTAGCCTAACATAGTGTACTCTTACCTAGCCTAGCTTAACATAGTATAACCTATCCTAGCCTAGCCTATCCTAGCCTATCCTAAGATACCCTAACCTACCCTATCTTGACCTAACCTAGCCTAACCTAGTCTATCCTACGTTATAGTAGCCTAACCTAGCCTCGCCTAGCCTATCCTATCTTAACATAGCATCCCCTAGCCTAGCTTAACCTACCCTAGTCTAACCTAGCTTACTCTAGCCTACCCTAGCATACACTAGCCTAACCTACTCTAACCTAGGATATCCTAGTCTAGTCTAGCCTATCCTAAGCTACTCTTGCCTATTCTAGCCTAACCTAGCCTACTCTAGCTTAACTTAGTCTATCCTTTAGTAGCTTAGGCTAGGCTACTCAAGCTTATGGTACTTTACTCTATATTAGAATATTAATGAAGAAATCATTCAAAAAATAAATTAATTAAAAGCAATTAATAAAAGTTTAAATATAAGAAAAAATCTTTAAAGTAATTTAAATGTATGAAAATACAATTTAAAATACATTGAATTTAACCAAAGTAATAATGTGAAAATAAAATCTAACATAAATTATAAGACATAAATGAAAAAAATATTTGTAAATCATAAAAACATAATTGAAAATCATTTTAAGAAATCCAACAATCTCATTTAAATCACCTAAATCATCTAATCTCATAGAGTAAGCAATTAAAAGAAGGCCCAAATCCTATCAATCAAATCTTTTAATAATATGGTTAATCCTACAATTAATCTCATAAAACTATACATCAATGGAAAAAAAAGAATAGAGATCATGTTTGTGTGCTACCAGAATTCTTAGAAATTGATCATAAAAATATGCAATATAAATGAATATTTCGCACTTGGAAGAAATCCAAAAAATGGCACCCTACTAGAAAACGAATCAAAACAGAGAAAAATAATCAAATCAGAGAGCCAGAGAGAACCTCATAAATAGATTTGCATCGGTGGAAGCAGCGCAGCTCGATGTTGATGTCGTGTATGAAAGGCATATACCGTCGATACTTTTCCTCCGCAAATTCCCAATGCAAGCATCACCGCCTGCATTCCACAGGAGTAATGGAACATGGGGACTTCGAGCGCCGCTCTCCATTCGTCCAGATTCTTTCTGGTGGATTCTTTGTGACAATAGTGAAAGCATATTGCTCCTCCATATTACACATCCATATCCCACACATCCATAAGAGATTTGATTTGATAGATCTAACAAAGAAATATCTAAATTATAAACAAGAAATTTGAGACAAAGAGATTACAACTGGTTGAAATGAATTAAAAAGAAACTATGGCCAGCCCAGGAAACCATAAAGAAAATGGAATAATAAAACTAAGATGAATAAACTGGGTTTGGTTTATACACCGAAAATAGAGTTCTAATAAAAAAAATAGGTGCTATTACTAACACCGTATTAATCCAAAAATTATAAAACCACTTGAAAATGAAGAAAAGGGTTTACTTCAAGAAATACAAAATGAAGAGGCAGAAACTTACCTTTCTTGTCTGGCGGGAACTAGGTATTTTTAGGGCCTTATTTACTTCCAATGATCCAATTTGTTGTAATCTTATCTTGTCGTGGGAGACCCTGCGTATTGAATTGGACATACATCGGCTTAAAATAAAGCAATTAAAAGAAGGCGCAAACCTTATCCTGATTAAAAGAAGGTGCAAACCCTATCAATCAAATATTTTAATAATATGATTAATCCGAAAATTTATCTCATCAAACTATACATTAATGGAAACAAGAATAGAGATCATGTTTGTGTGCTACCATATTTCTTAGAAATTGATCATAAAAATATGCAATATAAATGAATATTTCACACCTCCGAGAAATTGAAAAATGGCACCTACTAGAAAACGAATCGAATCAGAGAGCCAGAGAGAACCTCATAAATAGATTTGCACCGGTGGAAGCAGCTCGATGTCGGCCTCACTTAGGAAAGGTATATACAGTCGATACTTTGCCTCCGCAAATCCCCGCGCTACATTCCAAAGGAGTAATGGAACATGGGGACTTCTGGTGGATTCTTTGTGACAACAGTGAAAGCATACTACTCCTCCATATTGCACGCATCCATAATATGATTAGATTGATGTGGTGAGTGCCAATGGCTAGATCCTCCTCCCAGCACCGAAGGGCATCATCTTAATTCTATTCATTCTCCTAATGTCAACGTCCTTCTCCTAGTCCAGGAAGCGCTGGGGTCGAAACTCCCCAACTTCTTTCCAAAAAACTCCCCATCCCCACACTGTAGAACTCCACGTTGGCCTTCGATGGGATGTAGTCACAGTGTGACACAAAACATTCGCAGGCTCTCCTTCACCAAGTAGGGTAGGATCCATTCACACGGTCTCCTTCACCAAGACGTTTAAAAAAAACATTATTTCTGTGTCCAGCTTTGCAGAGGAGAATCAAAAGTAATTTAACTTGTGAACATCATAATCAAAATCCTTATTATATAACTCTACCTCGCAGCTTTTTTTATCAACGGCTAATTTGTGAGTGGCCGTACCATGTCCTCCCTAGCCGTTTGAAGGGATAGCATCACATCATTTCTACCTGTTTGGATTTTTTGTTCATCGTTAAAAGGAATATAACAATCCACTTTCTAATTTATTGTTTTCATAACTACATTCTATCGACTTACATGGTCATCAACATCAATTATGGTGATGGATAAGGCATGTAGTTATTATGAAGTCACGGAACAAAGCATAAAATTTTCCATCTCAATAATGTGAGTTTGCTTAGGGCTATTTTTAGAATATAAAAGAATTATTATAAAATTATAATATTTATATTAAAATTATGAATTTTCTATTAAAATATAATGTTAAGAGTTGTTGCATATGTTGATAGGGACAAACAAATAAAGGTATTGAAATGTAAAATAGCATTACATTGTACTTAAACATATTAGATTTCATAATATTACAATTTTATCATTTAGTTCTAATTAAAATATATTTGTTTTAAATAATATATATGAAATTTTTAGTTTAAATATTATAAAAACAAATTAATATGGTCATTAAATTTAATACAAAGCCGATTAAAATAATAAGTCTAAGGTTATATCGATTATGGATAGAAACGAAAAATTAAAATAATAAGACCTAACTTTAATAGATTATGGACCATAGATATTAAGGATTATGTATGATATATATTTGTTATAATTATCTTATTACTAAAACAAGGTATATCCAATTGTGGTGGGAATGGTTTTATAAAGCTTACTATATGAAAAATTGTGTCACAACATTGTATGATAATATTGTGAATTTTTAAGGAATTTTTATTTGATCGCCCAAAATGGGTGTACAAATTTTAAACCTCCACTCTCTTAATTGGGATCTGCCACTAGCTTAAAAGGTACTACCCTAATAAAAACACCTAACATATGCAGCACAAAAGCGGAAATGGACATGTAAGTGACCAATGGATTAAAAGTGGACATAATTTTATTTAAAATATGAGATAATCTCTATTATATGATTTTTTTAAGTTAAAAAAAATAATAGAAGTGAAGCCATTTTACATAGACCTCCATAAATACTAGGTGGCCTTGACATCAAAAGTCACCAGGATCAGCTAATATTACCCTCCAAATTCCAAAATTGTGAACCTAATATGAATTTGGAAATATTTACGCTGTAAAGCGTTCTTATTTGAAAACAAATTTACTCAAATGCCACATGTACTATTGTGTAACGTTGATTTGGATGTTGGATGATTGAAACACTATGGACCTTAGGATTAAATATGGTTATTAATTAGTTAAAATAAGAAAACCGTTAAACAAGTGAAGTGTGGCCATGAAATTGAAAGAAATGTCTAAGAATCCTTTGATTTCTTCAAAATATTTGATACCAGAGTTTCTACCTTCATGTTCTGTGCCTCTCCTTTGATTTCGACCCGAGGGAGCTGGACGAAGCGGATGTCGAGGGAGGTGGAAGAAGTGGATGTCAAAACCCTGGCACTATAGCCTCATCAGCCATGATGCCAAGATACGATTTAGGCAGCGCAGAAGGTTGCAGCATGCCAATCCACTTGTGCGGCTCCGTCTGTGTGTGGTTCTACGTTTTGGGTCTACAAAGATGAACTTGGTTCCTACGATTTTCATTCACGGATCCTATAAATACAAATTTGGTTCCTATAAATACAACCCACCCTTCCCATGATCCTCATAGGCGCGCTTGGGTTTTCTATCTCATTGTGAATATTTTCGACAGCTTTTATTTAAAGGTATGGCAACTCAGCCTTCTTTATTTCTTTATAAGATTGGATTTCTGTGTGTTTGGGAAGAATATTTGTTACTTCTCGTTAAATTTTGACAAATTTGAAACATTATGGCTGAGCATTATTAGGGTAACTGTGTTGTTTTTCTCATGACGTACCCATGACTGTTATTGGAAAAACCAATATCTACACTGTCTTATTCCAGAGTATTGTAATCCTATAAATTCTATAAAGTTTTGATAATTTAGGTATTTTATGGTTTTTGTAGAAGTACATTTATTTTTCAATTTTTGAGAGTCGTTCGTGTTTGTAATTTAGCATAAAAAAATTTTCTTGATTTCCTGTAAAGCTATGAACTTGGAGATTTTTTACTATGTTAGGTTTAATTTATTGTTTCCGATGCCTTGATTTTTGGTCATGTTTGCAATATTTTTAAGATGTCTTCAAATGCAAGTTTTGCTGTGTGTTGTCTCTTGATCTTTGGTTTCATGGTGACTCTGTTATTCCTATTATATATTTGTCTTCAAGAAAGTTCAATTGTGCTGAGAATAAAAGAGGAACTACAGCATTATGCCGGAAAGTTCAACTATGCTGAGAACTATAACGAAATATAGCATTATGCCGGAATTGTGTGGTAATGGATGAAATGTCATACTGCACTTTCATAGATAAAGACTAATGGAATGAAAATTGTTTAGTAATTGTATTTTTTTTGGTTAAAGTTGTTTTATTTTTCTTTGAAGATGAGCTAATATATAATTGTTAATAAAATGGAAGTTTATCTTTTAAAAAATTTCAAAAATATTTTTCTTAAATTTAAAAATTAGTTATAACTAAAATAATGGTTATATGTAAATAATATGTCTAAAAAACATATCATTATATGATTATAAACATTTAAATGAGTTTTATAAAAGTAAAAACATGTAGTTTTTTAATTTAATATCACACTTATCATTATTGACTTAAACTAAATTTGTGTTAAGGTAAGTAGATAGACTTCATATTTTAACATAGATTGAATCATAGCTTCTTAATATAAAATATTTTCAATATAATTTTCTGTAATATTGTAATATATTTTATAATTTAATGTTAAAATTATCTATCAAAAACCTAAATTTAGTTGATAATTATATTAAACTAAATTTAGTTGATAATTATATTAAAATTTCTTTACATATTTTGAATTAAATAAAATTAAGCAGACTAACTTCAACTAACATCAATAAATATCAATTAATTATATATATTCAAAAATTTATATATTTATATAAGATAACTACACCTTAACAAAACCATGCTTGATTTTTATAATTGAGCCTTTCTTTTTTCCTACATCCTATTTATTTTAATGAATTATAAGTCAACTTGACTTCCACATTGAGAGAGTAAGACGTTTCAAACAATATAAAAAAATAGTGACAAAATAATATTTATATATATAGTTCTTACACCTTGGTTATCATCAGTTGTGTCATGTGAGAGAATTATTCATCCTTGAGTAAATCCGATACCAATGGCACAGAGTATACCATTATCATTGGTTGCTCAACTACAAGTCACGAGTATCAGAGGGTTTACAATAGAAAGAATCTAAGAGCGCTAGTTCTTAAAAAAAATCCATGCGCATTAGTTGTTTACAATTACATATAGATAGATTTTGGATGCATCAAAGTAAATTAAAATGATAAATAAAATGATATTCCTATATTATCTTCCACAGAAAATATAGTATCCAATCTTTCATTTGAACAACATGTATTGATAAATTACTTTAATAAATAGATGTTATTTTAGTGATAAAATTACCGTCGCTCATAAAACCCTAGTAATGAACAATAACAATAAAATTCCTATCAATAACATGTAACAGATTGTACAATATAGATAATCGATGAAAGAAATAAATTCAGGGTGCTTTCACTTGGATTAATGACAAAGATAAAAGTGGACCAATTTCCCCAAGCTGGGATCTGTCTGAATATTGCCGCTGGATTAGAATTATGCAGCATCCACACCACGTGCTCGAACCTGGCAACCTTGTAGGGGACTGAAAAACTGCCCTTCAATCACTCAATGATATGTACTAGTGAAAAATGGACACTTATCAAATATCCTCTTGGAAACACACATGATAGCCCATCGTTAAGTGCTTCATTTACCTGCAAACAATCCCTTTTTAATAAAAAAAATATTAATTAAATATAATAATAATGTAAAACATTTCAGCCCAATAAAATATTAATCACCAATTTAATAAAAATTTAAAATTATCCTCCGATATAAATCACGATTAATTAAATAGAATGCATTATAAAGATAACAATGTCTTATCTTAAGACATGAATTAACAACATATAAGTTATTTATTTTATTGGTTAAATGGAATGCATCATGAATATTACATGATATAACATATATAAATAGAGGGTTGAATATATATGAATGATTAATATTAATTAAATAAATTAAATAGAATGCATTATAAATATAACAATGTCTTAGGTTAAGAAATGAATTAACAACATATAAATTATTTATTTTATAGGTTAAATGGAATGCATCATGAGTATTACATTATATAACATATATATATAGGATTGAATATATATGAATGATTAATATTAATTAAATAAATATATATTATTTAAAATTATATAAATAAACAAATTAATATTAAATAAATATGAAGTAAATGTATTACAATAATAAAATAAATAGATAAAAATATAATAAGATTTTTGGTTAGCATAAATCTATTTTGAAGAGAAGTGTATTTCACAATGAAATTAAGAAATATATATGAGGCAATTAAGAAATATATACGAGGTATTGATACGATTATGAAAGGATTTATTATATCTTATGAGGATTGTTTTTTTAGATCTGTAAAATTTATTAAATAAAAAAAACTATACACCATTGATAATGTGAAGGCTAAGATTCAGGATAAGGAGGGCATCCCTCCTGACCAACAGAGGCTGATTTTTGTTCATAAGTAGCTGGAAGATGGACGTACTCTGGCTGATTATAACATTGAGAAGGAATCTAATCTGCATCTGGTGCTCCGTCTTTGTGGTGATGATTCGTCGAAGTGAAAGTTATGTTGGTCTTTTGTGATGCCTATTAGGGTATGAATAGAAGGTGCTTTTGTATGTGTAGTTGTCTATGTTTACTGTGTTGTATGTGTGGTTTTCTGTGTTTACTGTGTTGTGTCGACTATATTATCGTGTGTACTTGTGGTGGTGATTCGTCGAAGTGAAAGTTATGTTGGTCTTTTGTGATACCTATTAGGGTATGAATATAAGGTGCTTTTGTATGTGTAGTTGTCTGTGTCTACTGTGCTCTATGTGTGGTTGTCTGTGTTTACTATGTTGTGTCAACTATATTATCATGCGTATTTTTGTATATGCGTATTTTTGTATTTTTGTACTACTGCAGTGTTTTTGCTCGGCACTGCAATAGAACTTTTTCAATCATTAATACTCTTTTAATACAAAGACTTTATATACCTTATGGAAGATGAACTTTATATACCTTATGGAAGATGAAAATGTTCTTTGGAGAAGATTTAATTCTTTTTATGGTTCTTATTCAAGAATTTGAAATGAGCGTGCTCTTTAAAGATTGTCATTGTTGTTATATTTAATTTTGAGATGTTATTCCTCTGTCATTTAGACACTTGCAAGTTCGGGACTTCTAGATGAATCAAATTACTTCATTAGAAAAATGCAGAAAGTAGGGTTTCTACCTAATTGTTCATCATTCATAGTTTGCGAGGACTTATAACACTCTTATAGCATTGCATGCTCAAAATGCTAAAAAGGATAAAAGGATATTAGTAGTTCTTTTAGTGTATAATAAAAATGCAAATAAAAATATATTAGTTATTCCCTCTAATATAAATTAAGGCTTTGAAGACAGATTGAAAGCTTTGGGTTTTTGAAGTGGGACGTTTTGATGTTTCTGCTTCACAATAGTAAGAGTAATTAGGGTTTTGATATTTTAATTTGTATGATGAAAGAAGAGATGGACATTATGGATGCTACTATTGTTTTTTAACTAGAAAGCTCACAAATGTTTTCTTCATATTCTGGTCAGATATTAGTTGCATCTCATTCACTTTGAATATAGACTGCAAGCTTTGGGTTTTTGAAGTGGGAAGTTTTGATGTTTCTGCTTCACAACAGCAAAAGTATTCAGGGTTTTGATTTTTTATTTTGTATTATAAAAGAAGAGATGGCCATTATGGATACTATTATTGTTGTTTCACCAGAGAAAAGTCTGCCATGTGGCCCATAGTGCATAATAAGACATCACTATGAAAGGAAGAGCCTATAAAACCAATATTTTTATCCAAACAATTCTCAAAACCTATAATTTATTTTAAATAAATTAATTCATATTTATAAGCTCAATATTCAATTAAATCACATAACATATCACATGTTTTTTCCTATATACTACTATTTTCTATGTTATTGCTTTACAACATTTCCTTTGTAACATATGGTGCAATTGCTACTAAATTAAATTTTAAATAAACCTCAATCTCTAATGAAATCCATATATTAATGCTAGAAAAACTATGAAGAGCGGTTGAAGTTCAACAGAATTTGACCCACAATTTTTTTATTTTTTTTTGAAAAAAAAAAGGGTAAAGCTTAGTGATATTTGAGACATCTCTGTTAGCTTTTGAAAAAATCCATACTCACTGATTGTAATGACATCCAAAATGTTATTTTACTGACATCACCATAATTCCTTGATTGGTTCCATAACACTAAAATCGGTGCAACGTATAGATAAAATTTAATTTAATAATTTCAATATGAATTAATTTTTGTATAAATATAAATATTAAATATTAAATTTTAATTTTTAAATATTTTTAGTTTTAATTATGTCTGGTTTACATTATATAGCTAAAATTAATTAATTCTTTTATTATTATTAAAATATTTAAATAATGATTTTTTTTTTAAATAAGAATAATATTTAAAAAAAAAGTCATAATTTTATAATAACTTATTATCTTTATTATGTTTTGAAGTTTTTAAAATCCTACCAAATTATTATTAAAATTAGATGATCTAGATTACAAGTGATATTTTTATCATATGTTTAGGGAGAATACATAATTTTACTATACACACAAACACACACACACATATATATATTCTCAAACTTGAATACTAACATGAATTAGGTGACTTAGTTGACAACTACTTGCTATTCATGAGTGAGTTTAGTTTTATGCAAGAACATAACAAGCTTGTAAACATAATAAAAGAAATCAAAATCATTCATGAATAACAATGAATACTTTTTTTATGTGGATACTATGGAATTTAAAGTGAAACAAAGAACTAGATTGTGGTCAAACTAGTATGGAAGACCTTTGTGTGTGTTTAAGCTTATGTCTGAATGAAAGAATATATAGTGTGTGAGATTAATGTATTTTTATATAAAAAAAATGGGATATACAAGGTTCATATGAACTTTATGATGTGAGAGAGTGCAACATAAAGTTTTAGTGGTCAATTCCTACACATTAGTTAAACACCTATTAAATATTTATCAAACTTTGACATATATAAGCCCAATAATAAGATTAGGAGAATCAATTTAAAAATATTAGAGTTTGTCACAATAGACATCGATACTAGCAATCATCCATTAAATAATTAAGGTTGAAAATGAAAACTATATTTAATCATAGCTTTTATAATCACTACACAGAGAGGCCCTCTACAACCCAATATTGAGTAGATGTGTAGACATTGCATCTTACATGTTAGAAGTTAGATGTAAATATTTTTTAATTTCATTTTTTTTATATTGTAATTTTGTTTGTAATTAATAAAATTACTAACATTTCTTTTAGATAAAATAAAATCATATCACATTGAAATATATAACATATAGATAGTAGTTATAAATTAACATCGATTTTACAATATAAATTAAAATGTCACATTTTCTCTTCCTATATCACACATTATTTTGTTTTTTTAACTTCCTTACTAATCATTTGCATATGTTATTCCATGGCATATAATTCCTATATTTCCTTATTGTATTTTCTAAATAGTTGATCCTGACGAATTATATCTATGCACTTATTACCTAATGTTTCATGCATCTTTAATTTCCCCTATGCTGATAATTGGATCATTTGAATAGTTACTATATGGAAGTATCATCTCCCTAGATGAATCTTATAACATTTAAACCTAACTATATGACCCCCATTTCTTATTTATTTCCCCAAGTAATATGGTGATTTATTAATTCCTATACCATTAGGTCATATCACATAAATTATGTATGGTAACTCACCACATGACAAGTACATTACCCCTAATGCATCCATGTGGCCAACGCTATCCCATCTAATGAGCTAATGATAACACATGATGAGGACAAGGTATCGTATGACTATGTGAAGGGCGTAGATTTGTTGTCCCCATTTAATGGTTCTTATCTTTCCACCCAAACCTTAAGCTTGTATAGACATTTCCTGTGAACTAATCGGCAATTTTTCCTGGTTTTCGTATCGCTGTCGTCACTCTATTTTTTCTCTTCTGTAATTGGAAATTGGTAATAGCCTCAAATATACCAACACTATTTTTACAACACAACGATAGTGCACTATTTATGGTGTTGAGGTATTATGGTTCAATGCACTATTTCATTTTTTTTTCATTTTCCACAGTAAGGGTTCTACACTTGACCGTTTTGTAAATTTAAATTTTCTAAGAGTGGTTATTATCACTTTGAAATTTGGTTTCTTGGTTTTCCATATCCTCCTAAAGGTGTGAAATTATGGTCATCAATACTCAATTTCTATTGCATAGGTTAACAGGTCGATGTGTCTTGTTGGATTCATTGGTTCATCTCCAAGAACCATGGCTACATAAGGTGACAAATTCTCTTCTTCCCTTTTTGTATGTACTAGTGAGTTACTAATTGAATTTTTATGACTATTATGCTTTAAATTTCCATAAGAACAATATTTACTCTTATAAGCACCAGGGTTTTATATATGCCAAAGGAAAATTATGCAAAGTTCGATTCTTTCCTAATAACAATTTTACTCTATCTTGAAAGGTGTCTCTGTAGCCATAAGACCCAATCACTGCACAAAGGCATCAATCCTTTGTTTTACTTTAATTTCCTCGGTAATTTAATGGATATTCCTACTGGATGTATGTGTGTATGGTTGTTTTTCATTACATATTCTTTTGGATATGATTTTCCTACCTCAGAGCTAACTTATATTCCACTTTCAGCAAAATGGTGAAGAACACAAGCTCCATTGACACATACTCGGGTAATATAAATGGGAATTCCCTGGCTAATTATTTAATAATGCATATTATTTGTTTTTCTCCAACATCATTCTCGTTTTTTGATTGTGACATCTACTTTGCAGGTACACAAGCTACCCTCAAACCCTATCTCAGAATATGGAGGTTTTGGACCCATCTTCAACTGACCTGACATAGATTTTTTCAAGTCGATGATTTTATTACTTCTCCTCAAGTTTCACCTTCCAACACTTGATTTTTTCAAGTGTCTGATCTGGTGGAAAATATGAATAACTCAATTGTGTTTTGTTCTTTTATTTTTTGTTTAATGGTTGTGTAATTATGGCTGATTTTTATTCGTTGGGTAGTCTATTCCCTTTCGTTTGATATTTTTTCTTCCTTTTATTTAAATTTTTTGCTATGGGATTTTTTTCATATTCTTTATGAGCTATCTTGTTTACATGGGTTCATAAGAGATCCTATAACTATGTGTTCTTGCTTACTAGAAGGGAAATTTATTTGTATATGGATGCATATTGTGATAGTTATATGGCTTTGTATAGTATATATGTGTATTGTATTTATATTACAATTCAATGATCAATTCACTTGATTAACCCGTAGTGAATTAACTTAGCTCATACTAATACCGATGGTTGAAACTAGGTTCACTGGTCAATTTGTTAAGATATAAATATCAATTAACTAACAAAGTATTTCTACAGAGGTTATGTTTATGGGTGTTCTTTGAATACAATAGTTAACTTACTCTAGTACTCAATTTTTTATAATTTTATTTTCCTAAAAATTATTTCATTTAATTATCTAATTTTTTGATATATTACCATAATATCTGTCTTGCTTAAGAATATATCCCCAGTTTTTTGTATCAGAGTGAAGGCATTCATACTCATTATTACCCCGATTTCATATAATATCTTTTATCTTCCAACACAACCTAATTTTCCTAACTATATTTACAATGACACATCAAGTTGCACCAAAAATACTTAATCATTTCTTTGGCAACCATCATGCTCCTATGTTATCCCTTATGCCTAGGTTTATCTCTGGACATTTTAGAAATTAGGCTATGACCTCAGTGTTATAAGTGCACTACTTTAACTCTCAAAATCTGTTTACTCTAACCAGTAATTATTATTTTCTTATATACGATAAACTGAATAAAATAGTTAAAGCTCAATTGTACCACCAATAATATTAAAATAGTAAGAATAAACAATTTATTAACAAGAGATCATACCTTCATATCAGTGACAAGTATTAATAAAATTTAACAAAAATCACATTTAAAATCCTTTCAACCTGTATATTAATCACAAAAAATATAATTCCTATCACTACAAATAATTTACCCAGATACAAACCCTTTAGCCATGAAAATATATTGTCTACACCATTTGTACATAAATAATTTCTAGTACAATACATATTTTCTACACTAAATTGTATCTTTGTTCTTCAATAGAGAGTAGGCATATGTTTACTTGCCAACCTAATTACCATTTTAAGTTCAATCCATTCCTTCAATACACAATATGCAGGTACCTATTCATCAAAAAAATAAATCTCATAGAATTTCTAACAAGAGAATCAAAAGAATCACTAAATGAGTACACTTTCCACCCAACCATGAATTGACCACCAGTTCCCCCGAGCCATGATTAATATCAAGTAATATCCCTCAGAGCTCAGAAACCCTTTCATCTCCTCCCTAGGTGTTTTATACCAATTCTTCCTTAATTAACTTTTCTTCCATTAGCATTGTCCTGCTTTTATGGAAGTATTTTTGTTATTAAAGCCTTTTTTTTATCTTCAGGAGTTCTTTATCCTTCAATGTACTGGAAATTTTCTCTAGCTAGTATATTTAATGGATCTTTGTCTCCCATACATTAAATTTGTTATTTTAGAAACATCTATTTATCATGGAATATTTATCTCACTCTTATCTATGATTGAGATCAGAAATTATCTCTTTAGTTAAGTGTCTCATTTCAAGTAATATTCCATTCCCATTAATTTATAACTGCAATTATTGATTTCATAACCACATGTATATTGTTCATTTACATAAGTTATGGAATCACCATTGAATCCAACATAGTTTAATTCTGGAAAAATATAACAATATTAATTATTTCAAAAAACATAGGGATATCACATCTTCCACCCTTTTAACTATATCTTCCTCGATGTTTAATTTCTAGTTTCTTCTCTCTGGAAATTTTTTGAATAGTTTTCAAGAATCTCATCTTCTCGCTCCCATGTAGCCTCTTTGGTAGTAAAGTGCTTCCATTGCACTTTAATATGAAAAAAATACTCGATTTTAGAGCTAGATCTCTTTCCTCTCTACAATACAGAGATGTTCTTCGAGGGAGTCTCCTTTGAATTCTAGCTATATAATTTTCCAATAAATAATGTGAGAACTATCATGTATATATTTCTTAAGTAAAGAATCATGAAAACATTATGAATTTTAATGCGAGTGGGCAAATATAATTGATAAGCTATGGGTCCAACCTAGTCCAACCTAGTCCTAAGTTTCAAATGGTCCACAAGATTGTGGTGCTAATTTTGGATAGGTTTCCATCCTAAATGTACTTTTCCTTGGTTTTTGGTGAGCCCTCGTATTGTACCAGGAATGTTGCAACTCCCAGGGGCTAATATACATTACTTTACTAGCTCGAGGTTCTTAAAAAATTGGAGGTGAAAATGCTATATACACAACAGATGTATTCTACTCATGTCATCCTCTTCTGATTCCTATTAAAGGGTGTTATTTCTAGGGTTTCTCAGTGAAGTCTTTCACACTTCTGGATTAGACCTAGAACTACCATTAACTCAAAACCATTACTCTATTAACCATCAAATGACTATTCTAAAGCAAGAAAATACATCTAGCTATTCTGCAAGGAAATATATTTATGATTTAAACTCTCACAAGAAATAGAAGCAAACTAGGTATCTTCATGAAGTAAATGGTTGAATTTAAATTGC
The DNA here is from genome assembly GCA_034641835.2 of Pinus albicaulis. Taxonomy (NCBI): domain Eukaryota; kingdom Viridiplantae; phylum Streptophyta; class Pinopsida; order Pinales; family Pinaceae; genus Pinus; species Pinus albicaulis. The sequence goes on from JAXQQM020085886.1 coordinate 211,782, forward strand.
AAAAGGAAGGAAAATCTACTCACACATTGCTAGGCCAAATGGATAAACAAAATATATATACTTCATTATTTATCTATAATTATTTTACTTATGAATCTAATCATGACCTAATTATGCATGTAAATGCATTGTTTTGCAGCAAGAAGGAGAAGGTGTTAAGGTGGTTTAGGAAGGTTTTTAACTCATGGACGCGGGGATGAAGGTGTCTTGATGGTTTTGATAGGTATATATGACGTTGATGTTGGTTTCTGGGCTTAAGGATAGGTCCAATGGTGCTATTATTGATTCTTCTATAGGTTTCCTAAAGTCCTACAAGAAAGTCTTGAATTGGTACAGGAAATAGTCTGAGGAAATTTCATACCAAAAATGATGGAGAAAAGCATAGGGGAGGTGGAATGAAGGTGTACTTGGATGAATGGAAGGTCTCCAACCCATTTTACAAGCTCATAACATCTTAAGAATCATGTCTTTCACTTCTAAGGTTTCTCATGGTGTGAAGGTGAAAATCTTAAAAACAAGGCTGAAGGTGATTTGATGAAAAGAAGGTTGTTGAAGGGTGAGAAATGAAGATAAGGGTGCTGGTGAAGTCCTCATTTTTTGTGCTACTTGAACTTGAAATAAAACTACATGTTCATGCAACAAACATTGGAAAATATATGATGAAGGAAATCAAAAAGATGAGTTGAATTTTGAATGAAGGCCTACTTAAACATTCAAACAGAAATCTAACTCTCTAATCTAGACATGTTCATGACACTACAACAAGCTAGCTATTATTTCCAATAAATCATAGATTAAAGAGAAAAAATTTCTTGTGGTCAATATTTTCCCTCCTAAATTTCCAGTGAAAGAGATGAGAGAGGGAGGCTTGACACACAAATTTCTGAGTTTATAAGCTATTCTACCGACATTTATGCAAGCTCAATGACAACAAAGAAATGGAAGAAAAATTTAAAAATTGAATTGAAATGTAAGCAAACTAGCTAAAACTCATTAAGAAAACTAGCTACAATGACATAAAAATCAGAATTAATACACAAGAGAGACTAAGGTCAATTGATTGGGCCCTAACCCACAAGCCTATCCCTCTAAAACTAAATTAGTGAAGGAGAATATGAATACTCATCTTATTTTAGAAAATAGTCTCATTACATAATCATACAAATCTCAAAAACATATTAGAAGTGCTAAGAGTCTATTAGCTTCCTTCAAAGTTCGAATTCTAATGAGCTCTTTCTCAGCCATATTTAACCTAGAGGGTATCTACCAACAGCTCCCCAAAAATTAGGTGATGTTTCCTTTTTCATTGCAAGAGAAGTGGAGCTTTGGTACACTTCATCTCCCACTTCCTTGGTTGCCTTTGATTTCGAGATGTTGGAGGTAATCTCAAGGATCCCTTGGGTGCCTTTGGGAGTTAAGGAGCTGGAAAATGTCACACCTCCCATTTTACCTCCAAAAAAAATATATTTTCATTCAGCTATTCCAGTGAATCCTAGCAAGGGATTATGCTATTCTTTTTCCAATTTCATCTGATCAGGATCGTTTCCCTAAATTTCGATTTATTTCCCATGTGTCGACTTTGTTCCCCTATACATGGATCTGAAACCCATATGAAATTTAAATAACTTGTAATATCCATCACTATAATTATCATAACAAGGAATGGGTTATAAAAATTATATATGTTTATCCACTTCATAAGTCCCACCATTGTTGTAATTGTTTGACATATTCGTAGACCATGAAGGGATGTAGAGGAAATCGATTTGGTTCACACATTAGCCACGATTGTAATTATACATATATCTATATGAGATTACATAGACTTCTGTCTTTATGACTCCACGTTTTCACTGGTGGATAGCATATAATTCATAGTGGAACGAACTTGACCTATGGTTATATCCCGGCCTACATGTTACTCAAGTCGATTTAATTGTTCACTCGTCCTTGTTTCAATTTCAAACAATTCCATTGGTTTGGCCGCCACATAATATGAGCTTGTGATTTGATGCATCGTATTGTTGAATGGAGACAGAGAATCAGTCTCCACGTAAGCTCACAGATAGTTTTTGTTTCGTTTTTTGGTTTCGCCACATAGGCAGTAACAAGTCTCTGCCCATTTTTTGTCACGTGGATTCGTTCCACGACGATCCAGGTTCCTCCCGTCACCTTATCTTGTCGACTACGCCAATTCTATAAAACCGCCAGCTCAAATCGACATTTAATGGCATTACTCGTTGGGTTGGATATTGAATGCAGGATGTACCTGGCTTATTAATACCTCGATCCGTGACTCCTCCCCTCAGATCTCAACAGTTGGACGGCGTCGATTCATTCATGGCTTTAGGGTTTTTTTTAATCAATCCGAGTATAATTTCACATATGGCTTTGTTCAGGGTTCTTTTTGTTTTCTTTCTGTGCGTTGGTATTCTTCATGACAGAGAGATTTTTTTTTTTTTTGATGCCCTAGCTCTACACCGAGCTCGGCTACCTCATTGGCGTATCTCCATACTAGCATGACGATTCAGGTATGAAATTATCATACCCACTCGGTTCTTACTGTTAAATCATGGCTTCCTTCTGCGGATTTAATTTTACGCTCCTTTCGTTGAACCCTTACGGCGATTGTTGGACTTAGATGTATCATATGTCGTTATTTTTGTTCCAGGTGATTTGCATCCACCTAATTGTTAAGATTTCATCGCGTCTCATATATTTCTGTGTTAGTTTGCAGAGATTTGTTGTTTCGACTCTCATGCGTTAGAGGGTACGTGTTGAATCCATTCGTTTGGCATTTCCTTATGCGAATTCTCCAGAGCTCGTTCTGACTGACGGCTCTTGTATTCAGAGGTTATCCCCCATCTGAAACGCATCAATGGTTTCTAGGGGTTTATTACTCTAGCGCTGGCGCGACGCTCTGGTTCATTCCCATCTTGACCTGTGTAGGTCGAGCTCATACTAATTGGGTAAGGCTAATTTCGTTATTCGATTTTGAGCATCCATTTTCATTATTTATTTACTGCTAACAATTATCTATCTCATGTGTACGCGTACAGGCTCTGGATGGGTTTCAACTTCTACCTCACCAGGTACTATCATTTTTCTCAGACCTCTTTTTTTCTTAGCGCACATTCGTCCTACTTATCTCATTTAGTAGTGGATTTAGCTTGGGTCGTTGACTTGTGCAGGTAATATAATCCTTGCGTCTTTCTCTCTTACATTGACACAGAGAGTAATAGCAGCCTTGACATTAACGTTGGCTTCGTTTTCCCCACTTGCAGGTCGGTATTCACCGAACACTGGTTGAAGGGAATCCGTATAGCTCTGTAGTGCCCATTAGACAGCTTAAAATTTTTATTTATGAGTTGTATAAATTTGGACAATTCAAATGTTAAGTCCCGACTTGAATATTTAATTATGTCTACTCCAGTGGCATTTCAAGACAGTCCTCAAGCCACAGGGATTTATACTCGCTTCGATTTTTGTATATAGATATGTATATCTTGGTCAAAATGCTAATCTCATAGATTTATATCACTTTGCAACGTTCAGCTCATGTTTTCGTTTATGAACCTTGAGAAAATTAATGTACTATTTTCTCTTCATATTTAAATTCGGTTGCATGTATTCTTATTCCTCATTTTTATTATAGTGTTCAATAATGGTTCATTTTGTCTATCCTTCTTGTATTTATGAAGGCTTTCTGGTACTTTTCCTGCTGTATGACATTCTCATACTGCACTAGTGTATAGTTTTACTAGTTGTAGTAGCTAAGTCTCTTCAATACTTCTTGGAAATAGTACAACATATCACCATTTCTGTTTTATACCCTTGTTATAAATTTGCACAGGATATTTGTCTAATTGATCTACAGGTAGTGTATAATTATGTATCTCTCTTTTTATTTTTAAAAGACATTTGTATGTACAATCCACTATTTTACTTCCTTGACTTGGATGCATATAATGGACTAGGGTACATATACTTCAATATACTATGCTATGGTGCATATACATGTTGTTTATTTGCATAACTATCTTTTGTCTTTTCACTTTATGTTCTCTAATATTAGGATGATTCCACAATATAACTATCAATGCATAGTCTCTTGCAATTCAGTAGTTGTTTTCTTTTTCTAAAGTATTGGCTGCTTACATGAAAAATAAATTTACCATTGAGCTTCTGGGTATGTATGAATTATGTGCTGACCATAAGCTCAGTCGATACAGTCTCTACTTTCGTTCTTTAATACACATTGAAATTTACAATTCCTCTTCTGCTATTTCCCAATTTAGTATTGACAACTCAGATTTTTCTCTCTTATAATTATATATATTAGAATCATGCTATGAAACAGAAGCAGATTAAAACCAATTTATAGATTTCTTCTGTGGAGAAATAAGTATCCTCAGATTTAAACCAACACTCGTTTAAAGATTCTGTTGGATTCTACTCCACAGATCTAGTTCTACAACTAAGCAGAATTTCAAGGGTGTATTCCTTATGATTGATTCTGTTAAATGTAGAACTTATATTCTAATATACAATTAACTTTTTATATGTAGCCAATTCATACTATATGAAGTAAACACACCAATAAATTTAGAGACATACCACTCATGCAATTGACCAACCTCCCAACCTTAGAGTCCTTCTGTCTCCCAGAACTCACCCCCGAGCTGAGATCATCTCCTTGACATAGATCAACCTCTAATCTGTACAAGAGCAGCTTATTTAAGCTATTGTTCCCCAAAGCATGTTTCTAATTCTGCGTCCAGAATCTCAGGATGCTTTTATTCCTGTTTGCCTAGGCTTCCCAATTTAGGGACTCTTTAAAGATGTTTTATGCTTTTCCTCAGCCTTTCCAGATTTTTACCTCTTCCCAACTACTTTCCTCATCATTGGGGAAATTCATATTTTTCCTCAAAAATCTAAATTTAAAATTAATTTCTTTCAAGGATTTTTGAAAGATTGTGGGGAAATATTTTCCTTATCCATCCTCATGGATTTAACAAGTGATCTCATAAATCTCATTTTGGTCAATCTGCACCACATTATTTTATTCATTTCCTCAATTAAATTTTTAATTACATTCACAAAATATTTATCCTTTGGGGTCCACTCCCCTTAGGATTAAAGTTCAAATGTCTAACTTTGAAATTCAAACACATGAATTGGGGGTGTTACAGAACATACCGATAGAATCTCTCCTTATTGTCTACTCCAAGCTTTAATCGTAAAATATTCATCAAAACTTCAATATCTTCATGATTATCCTCCATTTAACCCATATTAGGTATTGGAAGTATGACAAGCCTTAATCACCATCTACACTAGCAAGAAAAGACCATAATATAATTTAAATGTGAGAAAGAGAGACTTGTAAGGATAAATAGGTGTGATTAACCCCTCCAATTATACCTAATGATGGCTTTCATCATCACATTACAAATTTTCTCATCCTCTAAGCAACTTAGTCTTCATTCTACATATCTTTCAAAGCATTAATGTGCCCTCTAACTTCACAAGGAAGAAGTGTGGGAGTCCCTTGGGAGGGTAAAATCCATCACTCCACTATTCTTCTTCCTACCATAATTTTTTCTACTCATCTTGGTTTTTCCCGTCACTAAGTCCCAAAAATAAGGGTGGAGTAGGGATTCTTTGACCCTAAGCCAGATATTCCTGGCCTGCATGGCCCTCTTGTATAATTAATTAACGCTTTCTAGAAATTCTCAATCTTTTTTATGTGTGGTATTCCATGTTTATGAGGTAGTGGAGGCTATTCCTTCTCCTTTGACTAGCCATTATGCATTCATCTCCCAAAAACCTAGAAGCATCATCAAAATGGGCCATGGCTTGTACTTGTGTTTTGAGGTAATTTTCTACAAGTGCATCATCCTTTTCTATATTTAGATGGTTTTTGATGATGCCCCTATGACTAAATATTTTTTCCCTAATATGTATAGGCTCCTTATTTTCTCTCCTCATGACCCTCCTTGCTTCTTGTGCTCTGCTTCCCTCGTTAACCATCTGAGAGCTAATTCCATTAACCGCATGTCTCCATTCTAGGATATGGTCCCAAATGTTCAAGTTTTCAACAAAATATTGTGCATGTAGAATTCTACCATATTTTTCATGCCTTACATATGACTGGTTGAAAATTTCAATGAATTCTCATTAGTTATGAAAAGGTAAGGAACCATGAGAGGCTAGTATCATATTTTAAATAGGATCCATTTTTCTTTGAGGGTATTTGCATATGGTTCTGATGGGTATCTATTTTTAATGGCCTCCATGCACAAATCTTGCATGGTGGCCATTTGTTTGTATTTTTGTTGAAGTTGATATTGCAATCTTGAATTCTATGCTTGGGCTTCCTAAAGCTACTCTTCAACATGGAATATTTGATCCTAACATCATAAAATGCCCTTCCCAACTCAGTCGCTTTTTCCTCCATGATCCCTATGTCATGCACTCTCTCTAAGGGTATATGGATGGACTTTCCCTAGGATCACTTCACATCGGATGCACTTGGTGGAAAAGGAGGGGGTAAGGATGATAGGGTAGTGGATGGAGACATATATTACGGTGATATGTTCTTCTTGACTTGGGCTTCCAAGCATGAGGAGGAGGATCTTCCTTATTACAGCACATAGTTCATTCCTCTTCATGGATGCATGCCAAACCACTATGGAGGACTCAAGAATTATGGACCCATGTGTCATCTTACTCCCGACATATGGTAAGAATTTTTTTTTCCAATTATTGATTGGTGGCACCATGATAATTTCATGCTCTTAACATTACTATGCGGTGCATTTTACGTAGAAGAGGGCAAGTTTTTCATATTGATCCATGATCAAAATTGGGCCAAACTATATGATAGACGTAGCCATATTTTATGTGGCCTTGGGAAAATGTTTTATCATTACATGTATCTTTATTTTTTGCACCCAACCATTTACTATATGATGACATACGTAGTTATTGTGTATCAGAAAGCATTTTTTCCTGTAAATTCTGAAGCAATAGTTTGTAAGGCTGTGTTGTACATCCTTAGGAGGCTATTGGTATCTTCAAAGCACCACATGAAGCCATCAGTATCTCCTTCATTCTTGTGCGATCATGACTTCATTTGCCGATATTGTTTTCCTATTCTTGTTGAGAGCATGATTGGGGAATTGACACATGAGTTGGATGTGTCCTTGAGGAGAGATAATTCCCATTTTTGCATTACATGTTCTAATGGGAGCATGGGAGGAGATATGCCCAGCATAGCCACACATTTGTTTTCTTTGGGTTGGGCCATGAGTTTTATAGCCATTCACTATAACCATGAGCAAGTGTTTGATCATGTATTGTTGACACATTCAACCATTTACTATTCATTAGTAGATGTGATGATTTGCACATATTACTTTCCATGTTATTTTTTGAAGTTACAGTGGATGAGATTGTGTTGTGTCCTCTTGAGATATTGTTTGTATCATGCATCATCATGTAAAAACTTCAGCATACTTCCCATTTGGATACTCTATGATGACCATGTCATGTTCATCATGGATGAAATGTTTGAACACCTTGTTCTTCAATGTTGGAAGGGAGATCCTTGGAGGATTGTTCTTCATTTTGCCACTTAAGGGCAATACCATTGCAGCCTAAGATAATAACACACTCTACACTTATCACAAGTGGAGAGGAGGATAGCGTGGTGTAGGCTATGATGCTTACCATATGAAAATTTTCAGCCCACCTTCATTTCTGGAGCTCAAGTTTGAAGGAGATTTCCATGAGTTGCCATGTTGGGAGGTAACTCACTTTGTATGGATGATTTCTTTGGGATGGGAGATTCATATGTGGACGGTAAATCCCAATTCATGTCAAATATCATGCCTCAAAAAGGCTCTTAGACAACCAATTTTTTCCTCCATAGATGTTTATTTCTTACATGATAGCTATTTGGGATGCTCACAGCTAGTTTGCATATGTTGGAGGGAAAACTTGGAGATATATTGATGAGACAACATCTTGATCCTTGGAGGATTTTATTTTTTATGCGAGTTTTTGAGGACAAGCAACATTTGGGAGTGGAGAATCGTAATATTCCACTTTTAGCATGCGGCTAAATGGAATATTAATTTTGTTGTTTTCACTTAGGGAATGAATAAATGGGTAAGGAGGCCCATATAATTCAGAAATAGGAATAAAATCCATCTTATGCATGAAGAAGATCAGTAGTGGAGTTGGATTTCACACCCTCATGTGTGAAAGAGGACATTTGCATAAAGACAAGGTGAGGATTTGACCAAGTCAAAGAATAAGCGATGATAGGAGGTGGAGATCATCTTGTGTGGGGCGGCAACGGTGAAAGAGGGAGGAATTTTCCTTGATGGAGGAAACCCTAATGAGTGGGACCCATGGAGAGGGAGCTTGCATTTTTTTAAAAGAAGGGCAAGGCATCCATTGTAACTCATGCTTATGATTAGTGATTTCTTAGTTTTCTTAAACTATTCGCAGTCTCCTGTTGTTTAGGAAAGGTATATACAATCGATACTTTGCCTCCGCAAATCCCCACGCTGCATTCCACAGGAGTAATGGAACATGGGGACTTCTGGTGGATTATTTGTGACAACAGTCAAAGCATACTACTCCATATTGCATGCATCCATAAGATGATTAGATTGATGTGGTGAGTGCCAATGGCAGGATCCTCTATCCTAGCACCGAAGGGCATCATCTTAATTCTATTCACTCTCGTAATGTCAACGTCCTTCTCATTAGTCCGGGAAGCGGGGTCGGAACTCCCCATCCTGCTATAGAACTCCGTTGACGCCCGGCGGGGATGTAGTCACGGTGTGACCGCGAAACCATTGCGAGGCTCTCCTTCACCAAGTAGGGGAGGATGCATTCGCACGGTCTCCTTCACCCAGAGAGCGTTTAAAAGAAGCATTATTTACGTGTCCAGCTTTTGCAGAGGAGAATAAAAAGTAATTTGCTTGTGAACATCATAATCAAAATCCTCATTATATAACTACCCCTTTTCATGACACCCCAATCAGCAGCTATTTAGTGTTTGTGCCACGGTCCTCTAACCATTTGGTTTCTAGCCGTTTGAAGGGATAGCAGCACATCATTTCTAAGCATTTTGGATTTTTTGTTCATTGTTAAAAAGGAATATAACAATCCATTTCTAATATTGTTTTCATAACTACATTCTATCCACTTACATGGTCATCAACATCAATTATGGTGATGGGATAAGAGCGGTGGTTATTATGAAGTCACGGAACAAACCATAAAATTTTCCATCTCAATAATGTGAGCTTGCTTGGGAGCTATTATTAGAATATAAAAGAATTATTAAAAATTTATAATATTTATATTAAAATTATAATATTTCTATTAAAAGATAATGGTAAGAGTTGTTGCATTTGTTGATAGGGACCTGAGATAAAGTTATTGAAATGTAAAATAGCATTACATTGTACTTAAACATAATAGATTTAATAATATTACAATTTTATCATTTAGTTCTAATTAAAATATATTTGTTTAAATAATATATATGAACTTTTTTTAGATTAAATATTATAAAAACAAACTAATATGGTCATTAAATATAATACAAAGCGGATTAAAATAATAAGTCTAATGTTATATTGATTATGGATAGAAAAGAAAATTAAAATAATAAGACCCTAGGATTTAATAGATTATGGACCATAGATATTAAGGATTATGTATGATATATATTTGTTATAACTATCTTATTACTAAAACAAAGTACCTCCAATTGTGTTAGGAATGGTTTTATAAAGCTCACTATATGAAAAATTGTGTCACAACATTGTATGATAATATTGTGAATTTTTAAGGAATTTTGTTGATTGCCCAAAATGGGTGTATAAAATTTTGAACCTCCACACTCTCTTAATTGGGATCTACTAGCTTAAAGGTACTACTAATAAAAACACCTAACATATGCGGCACAAAAGTGGAAATAGACATGTTAGTGACCAATGGATTAAAAGTGGACATAATGTTATTCCAAATATAAGATAATCTCTATTATATGATTTTTTTTTTAAGTTAAAAAAACATTATAGAAGTGAAGCAAGTACATAGACCTCCATAAATACTAGGTGGCCTTGACATCAAAAGTCACGAGGTTTAGCTAATATTATCCTCCAAATTCCAAAATTATGAACCTAATATGAATTGAGATATATTTAATTTAATTTTCCATAAACGTCAATCTATAATGAAATCCATATATGAATGCTAGAAAAACTATGAAGAGCGGTTGAAGTTCAACAGAATTTGACCCACAATATTTTTTTTATTATTTTATTAAAAAGAGGGTGAAGCTTAGTGATATTTGAGACCTCTTTGTTAGCTTTTGAACAACTCCATACTCACTCATTGTAATGACCTCGACAATGTTATTTTAGTGACATCACCATTAGTCCTTGATTGGTTCCATAACACTAAAATCGGTACAACGTATAGATACAATTTAATTTAATAATTTCAATATGAATTAATTTTTGTATAAAAATAAATATTAAATTTTAAATATTAAATTTTAATTATTTTTAGTGTAGATTACGTATGGTTTACATTACATAAATCAAATTATTTAATTCTTTTATTATGATTAAAATATTTAAATAATATTTTTTTTTTTTTTTATAAATAATAATAATATTTTAAAAAATCATAATTTTATAATAACTTATTATTTTTATTATGTTTTGAAGTTTTTAAAATCCTACCAAATTATTATTAAAATTGAATGATCTAGATTACAAGTGATATTTTTATGTTATTATGTTTAGGAGAATACATAATTTTATCTCACACACACACACACACATATTCTCAAACTTGAATACTAACATGAATTAGGTGACTTACTTGACAACTACTTGCTATCCATGAGTGAGTTTAGTTTTATGCAAGAACATAACAAGCTTGTAAACATAATAAAAGAAATGAAAATCAGTCATAGATAACAATGAATATATTTTTTATGTGGATACTATGGAATTTAAAGTGAAACGAACTGATTGTGGTCAAACTATTATGGAAGACCTTTGTGTGTGTTTAAGCTTATGTTTAGTGGAAGAATATATAGTGTGTGAGAATAATGCATTTTTATATAAAAAAATGGGATATACAAGGGATTCATATGAACTTTATGATGTGAAAGAGTGGAATATAAAGTTGTAGTGGTCGATTCCTACACATTAGTTAAACACCTATTAAATATTTATCAAATTTGACTTATATAAACTTGATAATAAGATTAGGAGAATCAATTTAAAAATATTAGAGTTTGTCAAACATAGACATCGATACTATGAAAATCATCCATTAAATAATTAAAGTTGAAAACAAAAACTATATTTAATCATAGCTTTTATAATCATTACAGAGGCCCTGCGCAACGAAATATTGAGTAGATGTGTAGACATTGCATCTTACATGTAGAAGCTAGATGTAAATATTTTTTAATTTTGTTTTTTTTTTTTTTATTGTAATTTTGTTTCTAATTAATAAAATTACTAACATTTCTCTTAGATAAAATAAAATCATATCCCATTAAAATATATAACATATAGATAGTAGTTATAAATTAACATCGATTTTACCATAAAAATTAAAATGTCACATACACTCTTCATATATCACACATTATTTTGTTTTTTTAACTTCCTTACTAATCATTTGTATATATTATTGCATGGCATATAATTCTTATATTTTCTTATTGTATTTTGGTAAATAGTTGATCTTGATAGATTATATCTATGCACTTATTTTTTTTTTCTCGGTAAAACTAAATCTATTTATAAAACATAATAGTACAAAGCTACGTAGTTTTGATTTGTGTGACACAGGCGGGCTTGATGTCCAAGCTTAACCTTAGCAGCCCCGAGCGCGAGGTGGAAACCCGGTTCTTTTAAAATAAATTCCCACACACCCTTAGAAGGGAAAGCTGGTAAAATAGTAAAAGAAATCTTTGTGATACAACAAGAGACGATGGCCCCGGAATAGCCTATAGCTTTTACGATCGAATATAAAGCGAAAAAACAAAAAAAAATTCTTCATGAAATTCGAAAATTTGTAACAAAGCAAAGTGGGGGGATCGAAGTCACCATTCGGGGGTAGGGGACTCCGAGTTCTTCACGATCACGAAACCAAACTCACCTTATCCATCATCGTTGTCCTTCTGCGAGCGCGCCACTCTTGCGAAGAAGGCCGGTTGTAAATTTTCCATTCCAAGAATGGAATGACCAATGGCGGCGGCTCAACGGGGGGTTTGGAATGTCAATATTTGCATGTGAGGGCTAAGGGTTAGGGCGGAATAGGGCGGGGCGGGGCATTGAAGGCTGGGTACGGGATGAGATTCTTGACGATGCCAGGTGATGAAAGCGGTGAGAATGGGCATGTTTGAGGAGCAATTGAGAGAGTGGGTCACCCTTTGTGAAGGCGGAAGAGGGGCGGGTTGGTGGGAAAATTAGAAACGGGGGGAGCGGGTGAGAGATAGGCGGAGGAAGGCGCGGGCGAACAGTGAGTGCTTCCGGGGAGGTAGGAGATGCCTCTCAGATGCCTAAATCCGAATGAAAACTCAATCTACGTCCTCCTCGAGAAGATTAGGGTGAGGGGCGATGGAAGGACGAGGTGGAGCGCCCTCTACTCGTTCTGCATTGCACACCCAACGCATTCTCTGCCCTGGTAGAGGCATCGAAGCCGCATGAAGCCGAGGTGCTTGGGGCGAAGGAGCGATCGGGAGTGCAACGAAGATCTGCGAAAATCGAGTTTGCTTGAGAAGCCAAGCAGAGGGAGTGAGGTGACGATGGGCGGAGTGCAGGTGACGTGGAAACCTAGAAGAGTTTCCAAGCATCCCATGATGGAGCAACGTCGACTGTTTGGGTGCGTTCACTTGGAACGATTGCAAGAAGGAAACTACCATAGACGGGAGAAGGACTACAAAAACACAATAGAGAAGACGAATTCTCAGAATGAATCCCTTAGCCAAATGAACCGGCAAGGCGAGGTAGATGACGGGCGTGGTGAGCGGTGTTAAAGCGAACGGGTTGGCGAAGTTGGTGACGCGGAGTAATGGCAGCACAGGGGGCCATATGGCATAAGCAAGCGAGCGCCCTCGGGATCCACCAAGGGCGAAAGTCCCATCATGACCATCATCCGCATCCAAAGTATATCTATGCACTTATTACCTAATGTTTCATGCATATTTAATTTCCCCTGTAATTATAATTGGATCATTTTCAAAATTACTATATGGAAGAATCATCTCCCTAGATGAATCTTATAACATTTAAACAACTTTATCAACCCCATTTCTTGTTATTTCCCCAAGTAATATGGTAATTTATTAATTCCTATACCATTAGGTCATATCACATAAATTATGTATGGTAACTCGCCACATGACAAGTAAATTACCCCTAATGCATCCATGCGGCCAGCGCTATCCCATCTAATGAGCGAATGATAACACATGATGAGCACAAGGTATGGTATGACTACATCAAGGGTGTAGATTCGTTGACCCCATGTAATGGTTCTTATCTTTCCACCCCAAACCTTAAGCTTGTATAGACATTTCTCGTGAACTAATCGACATTTTCTCTGGTGTTCATATCGCTGTCATCACTCTATTTTTCTCTCTCGTAGCAACACCCCAATTTATGTGTTTAAATTTCCAAGTTAGACATTTGAACTTTAATCCCAAGAGAGTGGACCCCATAGGGATAAGTATATTTTAAATGTAATTTAATATTTAAGTTGAGGAAATGAATAGAATGATTGTGTGCATATTGACCAAGATGAGATTATGAGATCACTTGCTAAATCCATGAGGATGGATAAGGCAACTAACACAATCTTTCAAAAAAATCCTTGAAAATTAATTCTAATTTAGATTTTGAGGAAAAATCTAAATTTACCAATGATGAGGAAAGTAACGTTGGAAGAGGTAAAAAGCTGGAAAAGTTGAGGAAAAACATAAAACAACTTTAAAGAGTCCCTAAAATGGAAGCCTAGCGAAAACGGAAAGAAAAGCATCCACGATATTAGGAGCGCGAAATTAGAAACATGCTTTGGGGAACAATCGGCTTAAATAAAATTTGCTCCTAAACAAATTAGACGTTGATACCGATTTCTAGGAGGTGATCTCGGCTCGGGGGTGAGTCCTAGGAGGTAGAAGGACTCTAAGGTTGGGAGGTTGGTCGATTGCATGAACGTGCTCATGGTCGGTACCTTGGTTTTCTGAAAACTTTTACTTGTGGTATGAATTGGCTACATATAATTATTTGATTTTATATAAAAGATTTTGAATGCTACATTCCATAGAATAAATCATCGGGGATTTCACCTTCATGATTTTGTATAGTTGTAAGGAATAATATGCAATGGATTAGAATCCATGAGAATCTATAAACAGAGTGTTGGTCTATATCACGAAGATACATGATTCTCCATAGAAAAATTTGTAATGAAATATTAACCTACTTCGATGATTAAATGAGTTAATAAGATAAATATATATCATACAGCACTCTATGAGAAATTAACGAAATTTAGAATAGTAGAACTGAAGCCCCCATTACATAAAATGAATATCAAAATGAAAAGACAAATCCTGTAAAATACCTTACGGAAACAAACCCCTATCTGTAGTAGAAGATTTGATATTCGGTTATGTACGAAATAAAAAATATTCCTCATAAGGGAACAAAATATATTTACACCGATTGTTAGGCTTTTATTAGCGAGAAAATAATTCATGGCAAAAGACAACACTCTATAAATAAATTTTGTAATTAAAAGAATCTCTATCCCAAATAGAATAACACATCGATGTAATTGTTGGTATTCAAATCTCCAACTATTTAAAAATGAACATTGATATTCTTGAGTACTATAGAGAAAACATTATGTCATGAATGATATTAGTTAGCTGTGACTTTAAGTTCCAACACATGTAAAATTTGTTGCGAGAAATACTAGTATCAAAATAACCCTTTACGTACTGGGCGGAAAACCTACATGCATAATTGCAAAAACAGAAAAATCTCTAGCATTTAAAATATTCTTCTTAACGACCACGAGTGCACCATAAAAATACATCCACTAACATACAATAAGAAGGAAGAACAACCATTTTAATACATATCCGGACGATCGATACTCTAATAGCGAGAATGTCAGTGATTAAATTCACTAAGACCGTAAGTAGGCTCGGATCTGAAATTTCGAGCACGATATAAAACGTTATAACCCAAAATCCGACTTACTCGTCGGTTTACCCCTTCTATTGTACAAAACAGCCTCGAAGGAAAAAAAAAATAAACATCATAACAGGGACGGTAATATATGATTGTATGAGAATGTTAGTGGCGACCTTCGAGCACCATTAGAAAATAATTACGCCATTGAAATGTAAATTATCATTGGACGCCTACTCAGAAAGAGCATACTACCTCTAAAAAGGCGAATTCGCAGATATGCTCCTTTCATTCTAATTAGCTTTAGGACAATATTAAATAGAAATAACAATGGAATTTATGTGCGTAGCAGGAACAGTAGAGGAATAAACCAAAATCTTAGAACAAGTACATACAGATGTGATTTCTTGACCCTCCAAGGAAAAATGAAAAACAATAAGTTACAATTGAACTGAACGCAACTATTGAGAACCCTAACGTCCGGCTGAAGAATCGTAATGAACCTGGGTGGAAATCGAGCCATCATAAACAAGACGAAACAGGGGGTTTCGCCAGGCGTGAAACGATGCTTGGAATCCATTTATCGTTGATATTGGAATCCTCGTCACAACGATGGAAAAAAAAAACATCTTATAGAAATTAAACATTGCCTCGATAATATGTTAACGAGAAGCTCGATAAAAATAGTAATCGAAAAAATGTATGAACATACATTAAATATGTGACCGAGGTTGGAAACTTGGAGGGTGTCGAGATTAGGGAAACAATTTTCGAGCTTGGAGGTAAGCCGGTTCTAAGACGGGTATTTCGAACCTTTATACGTAGAAGCAACGTGAGTTGGGTCATGTCAACCTCGAAGTCCCTACGAATGCCCCGAGACTTGGAATAGGGATGTAGATGAACATATTAATTATTGGATAACGTAAATGATAGAAGTAGTGGAGGAAAAATTAGAGTACTTGATGGTAGAGAAAGAAAACAAACAAACCCAACATCGTTGAGAAGAAAATACGGAGTAGAACAAATACTACATTGTGCCTTGGCTCCAGCTCAAGAGAAGAAAAGAGATATTCACGCCTTAGAAATGAGCCACTTCGAGGGCAACCTCCAATACATTACATGAATGAAAAATTCTTGGATGATTCCATTTACAAAACCTCCTTTCTATATATAGGAGTCCATGGGGCCATAATGTAATCCCGGAAGTGGTATGATGTAATCACAGCCGACCTAACAATAATAATTTAGGGGCACAATAATAACAGAATGGGGGTTACAAGGGTACAATAACGATAAAGGGGTTACACTAACAACAATAAGGTACTATACTAGTAATATAGGGACCTAGCATGCCCTTCTCCTTCAAAAAAGCGTTGTCCTCAACGCTTGAGTAGCACTCACAGGTGCTTACGTATAAATTTTCATCTCCAGAATCTTCCATGTATAAATTCTTACTTGATGAGATACTCTGAAATTGATCGATTCAAGTAGTTGTCGAGTTCTTGTTTCCATGACCGCTCTGGTTCCAATATGATTTTCTTCCTCATCAAGTTACGGCTATTGTTTTTGAGCTTGGAAGATTTTCTCCTATAACCTTCTTTAAGCATGAAACATGGAAAACTGGATGTACTCGCGAAGAAGCGGAAGCTCCAATTTGTATGCCATAGTACCAATATTTTGCAACACCTTGTAAGGACCATAGTACTTTGGCGATAATTTATTATCCTTCTTAGCTTGCTTGGGACATTTTTTTTATATGGTTGTAGCTAGTAAAAATACCCAATCTCCTATATCAAAACTGCTCTCATTGCGATGTTGATGCGCACATTTGTTTCATTCGATTTTGTGCCAAGTCGAGTTATCCTTTAAGAGTTGGAGAACTTCTTGCGTGCTCGACGTGATCTTCCACTTTGCTTGAACCTTCAAATTTTCCCTTAAAGATGATGTGATCGATGGTGGATGATATCCATAAAGTGCCATAAATGGGGTCATTTTTGCTGCGGTATGGAAGGAAGTGTTATACCACCATTAAATGAGAGGTAACCACTTGACCCATTGTGTTTGTTTATCGGATACAAAACAACGAATATCCTTCCAAACATTTATTTACTATCTCAGTTTGACCATCGGATTGAGATGATAAGATGAGCTATGAGCTAATTTAGTACCCAAACACGAAAATAACTCTGTCCAAGAATTTCCGTAAAAATGGGATCTACGTAAGCTCTGATAACCCTTGGGCTTCCATGTAGCTTTTGAATTCTATACAAATGTATTATATATTTGTACTTGCTTTAAATGGATGAGATAATGCACAAAAGTGTGCATATAGCAGTAAGTCTATCAACTACCACCATGATGACATTCTTTCCTTGGACTTAGGTAAACACGTGATAAAATCCATTGAAATCCTCTCCCAACGGCCCGACTTGGAATGGATAAAGGTTGTAGAAGTCACAAGGTCTTAATTGTCTCCACTTTATTCTGGCAGCAAACCAAACATTCCCCCACAAACTTTTGAGATATCGGATTTAAGGCCATCCCAAAAAATTCTTTCTTGCCACAGCTGATAAGTTTTTAAAAATCACGAGTGTCCTCCTAAAGGAGAAGTGTGCAATTCAGAAGAATCTTTTGTTTTAGTTGAATTCTTACAAAGATATAAGTGATCTTTGTACCATAAGGAATCATTTTCCCAGCTAAATGTATCGGATGTACTAGGATCTTGCTGCAACTTTTGAATGAGTGTCCATACACATCTTTGTCCTTCTTCCATTCATCTCTTGCTTCGGTTATCCAATCTGGTTGGATAGCAGAAATGGCACAAAGCAATGCTTCCACCTCTTCATTCTTTCTTGAGAGTGCATACGCAGCAACATTAAGCTTTCCTTTTTTGTAGATTATTTCAAAGAGTCATAACCCAACATCTTTGTGACCCATTTTCTTTGTCTTCGAAGATAGTCTTTGTTCCAAAAAGGTTTCGGACTATCATGATCGATTTTAACCCTTGAAGTGTCTTCCCATTAGGTAAGTTCTCCATTTCTTTAGTGCATGCGGTATTGCTAACATTTCCTTCTCATAAATAGGTTTACGTAAATACTTTCCTTTGATTGGACGGCTTTCAAAAGCAATGGGTCTTCCTTCACCGCATTAAGCGCACCAATTCCATTTCCTGGAGCATCACATTCCACAATAAAGGTTTTTGTGAAGTGCGGCGTAGCTAAGACCGGTGCTAGGCACATTGCCTCTTTAAGATGTTCAAAGGCCTTAGTTGCTTAGTCCATGGCCATCTTTCTTCAATAATGTTGTTAGACGTGCTGCTATTCTTCCATAATTCTTAACAAACTTACGATAATAGCACATTGTAGAAATCCTATGTTGCTTTATTGTCTTAGGGACTTTCCATTCCTTAATGGCTTTAATTTTGTTAGGGTCTACTTTAACACCCTCGTGGAGATATAATATGACCCAGATATTCCCACCTCTTGTACTCCAAAGAAACATTTGGATGCTTTTGCATATAATTGTTTCTCCTACACGATAGTTTGAGCACCACAATCAACATGTTCAACATGATCCTTCCAAGACTTGCTATAGATTAGTATATCATCAAAAAATACTAGCAAAAATTTTCCTAAGGAAGGGTTTGAAAATGGAATTCATCAGCCCTTGAAATGTAGAAGGTACATTGGTAAGGCCAAAGGCATGACCAAAAATTCATGACCCTCATGGTTCGAAATGTTTTGTTTTGGAATATCTTCCGGTCTTCATTCTAATTTGATGATATCTGAACGAAGATCCAACTTGTTAAAAATAAATTGCTCCATGTAATTCATCCAATAATTCATCAATCACGGGAATGGGAAATTTATCTTTAATGAGTGAGCTTATTGAACTCCCTATAATCAGGACACGAATTCATGCATGATCCATCCTTCTTGTGCAATACTACGAGACGAGAGAAAGAACTTTGACTAGGTTGAATTATACCCGCCTCCCCAACATTTTACGCAATCATCGTTCAATTTCGCTCTTTTGGAAGTAAGGATATCTATAAGGCCGGATGTTTGGAGGAACACTTCCTGGAATCAAATGAATATGATCACTTGATCACGAATAGGTGGGAGTCCTTTGGGAGTTTCAAACACCTTGGAATGATTGTCAGACTTGTTGGAAGTCTATGAGAAATAGATGATTTTGATGTTGGAACTTCTAGTGAGCATAATTGTGCAATTACGCCTCGTTGTTCTTTCTTTAAAGCTTTGTCATGCCATTAGAGCTTATTATCCTTCACGGCTTCCTTCAATACCCCGTAGTTCGACTTCCTTTCATCGAAAAGAATTTCAAGAAAAGTTCTTGAAAATTAAAAGCTACCGTCCCCAAAGATTGTAACCATTGTACTCCTAGTACAACATCGGCCACCTCACGGAATGGAAAGCATTGGACTAGTCAACACATATTCCCACGCAGTTTAGCTTGATGTTATGGCATTTTCCCGAGCAATTTATAGTTCCTCCATTTTTGTATCACTTGACATTACGAATTGTTGGGTATAGGAAACACTTTAATTCCTTGGCTACCTTACAATGAATAAAATTATGGGTGCTACCTGAATCAATCAACACTATTACCTTTCTCTTCTTGATTTGTCCTTTTATCTTGAGAGTTTGAGGAGTGGTAATTCACATAGGTGCATTACACGATATGGTTGGATTCATTTCCTCCTCTTCTGAAATTTTGGTTCTGGGTGTATATCCTCTTCTTGTTCATTTCTTCTTCCTCTTCACAATCTATGTAAAATAATTTCTTCTCAGCACACTTATGACCTTTAGTGTATTTTCTATCACAAGCTTCCTTTAGCAAAGCCCTTTTGCTCTTTTTTCTTCAATAATGTTGTGGTGTCAACCTTGTAGGTTGTGGAAATCTAGATGTAGCCACACTTCCTTCTTTATAGAATTGAGTAGTAGACTTCCTTGTTGCCATAATTTTACATTCAACTTTTCTTGCCAACTTTGAATGCCTTCTCTAATGAATCGGGTTCGAACACGAACTTCATGTTGAATGTTGTCAACAAAGTACTAAGAAGAGATCAATCTGGTCTACGAGAGTATCGATTTACCCTTATACTCAATTTTTTGGAAGTCCTCAATGTGCTGCCCCACTAAACCCTTTTGTTTGAGATTTATCAATTGGGTAAAGAAGGTGTTGCTCTTTGTATCCTCATAATGTGCTATCATTTCCTCCATAAAAATTGACCAAGTGAAAATTTTTTTACGGGAACAAAGCCATCGATACCATACAAATGTATTTTGTTCTAAATGTAAAGTTGCAATGCGTACCTTTTGTGTGTTTTGCACGTTATGGAGATCAAAATATTGCTCCATCTGTGGTATCCATGTTACGGATCCTTTCCATCAAACTTCCTCATATCCATTTTTTGGAATATGGTGGTTCTTCCCACCAACATTCGAGTTTGTAAATCATGATTAACATTTATTTTGTTCTCATCATGAGGTTCTTCTCTATATTTCAACCATTAGGAATCATTTTACGGTTTAAGCTTTGTCATCAAGCCTTCCATGTATGCTTTTAGATCATTCTTCATGTTTTCTATGTTGTCTTTCATGTCATCCATCTTAGCTTTATGCCCACTTCCATGCCATCCATCTTAGCTTCCATGCCATTCATCTTAGCTTCCACGCCATCCATCTTAGCTTGCACGCCATCCATTTTAGCTTCACGCCTTTCTTCAAACCTTCCATCTTTATTTCCACATGCATCCATCTTAGCTTCCATGCCTTTTTTCAAACCATCCATCTTCACTTCCACCTTTCTTCAAAACTTCCATTTCATTTTCTTGCTCACTGAAGTGAAATTTGTTGCACTTGTTCTTGTAATTTTGATAGATCATGTTGCAATTCTTCATCTTCATGAGTCATGGTAGAGCCTTACGAAGGCTTGATGGGTGTTGAATTCTTTTTAGGGGCCATTTTAGAATCCAATATTGATATCTATTCTATTATGCCCTTGGAATCAATTCAACTTGATTCTTCAAACAAGACTTATGCAATTGGAAAAAAATACACACCTTTTACTAGCTTTTAGGAGCTCATTATTGGGAGTGAATTATCTCTGTAGTTAATAATCTTCGATATCTGAAATTCATCCCTGTAGTCGATCTCTGAAGCTTCTTTCAAATGCACAGGTCTGACCTGATTTTGATTTTCCAAGACAAAGTTGTGTCCAATATCCCACAATGACCTAATTCTGGACTGGTTTAGTAGAGCGAACTTGTACGACTTGCCACGTGTCACTGTTTTGTCCTTTGTCTCTGAGTGTCTTAAGAAACTTCAGTCTGTTTAATTGCGATCGAATTTTTACGGCACCTTCAATCCAATGCCCGAGAGAAATTATTGAAGTTTTTCACGATCACCTCTTTGAGATGCAATTCGGGAGCCTGAAAAAGCACTACCTTCCACAGCTCATATCTCCAAAAATATTGCAGGCAAGCTCTGAAATGTTTTGACAGATTTCCTCAGGCTTTCAGCTTCGCACCATATGAATTTCAGACTGCGAACCTTCGTAAAAAAAAAAAAATTTTATGGCCTGCAATGCCACATTATTTGTTTATGAGCACGAAAAAATACCTAGCTTCCACAGATGATATCTCCTCAAATATTATGAACCAGGATCTGAAATTTTTAGACAACCTTCCTCAAGATTTCAGCTTCGCACCTAGAAATTTCAGCTTCTGAAGCTTCGTAGAAAAAAGTTATAGCGAAAATGCCACGATGACCTGTTTGGAGCAGCGAAAACCTAGAATCCCAAAGCTACGTGCAAATGTTGTGTAACTTGACTCCAAAGAGAGAAGAAAAGAGATATTCACGCCTTATAAATGAGCCACTTCGAGGGAACCCAGCCTCCAATACATTACATGAATGAACAATTCTTGGATGATTCCATTTACAAAACCTCCTTTCTATATATAGGAGTCCATGGGGCCATAATGTAATCCCCGGTGAGCCACAATGTAATCCTAGGCCCACGACCTAACAATAATAATTTAGGGGCACAATAATAACAGAATGGGGGTTACAAGGGTACAATAATAACAATAAAGGGGTTACACTAACAACAATAAGGTACTATACTAGTAATATAGGGACCTAACACTACCCTACGCATGAAATAAATGCAGAAAGGAAGCATAGATAGCTTACCAGCTGGCCGACAGAGAATACGCAGGCCTGGTAGGTATGTCGTGAGATGAATATTGTTAAGAGGCCCCGAAGGGGAAGGGCGGGAGGGGCAAAGCGGAGCGATATATAATCCTCGGTAAATGAACCGGTCACAAATAGAGCAGTTACCGGAGGGAAAACTAAAACCCCTAATGCTGTATTAAATCAAAAACAATCCCAAAGGAGATTCGAGGAGACAAGTCTAAAGATTTTTCATACTATTTCTGCGTCATTCTATTTAATTCGGCCAAAACTCGAGGATTAGTTGGAAAAACTCCGGCTATGATTTAAAATCTTCCGTCTTTGATTCAGAACTCGCACAACGTTAACGGTGATACGTGTCATTCTCCTATACGTAGCGGTACAAGGGTTGGGAGAAACCTTGATTAAGGAGCAAGACCAGCGCTGCCCTGACCATGAAAAAGTGTAGTAAGGGAGGGTAGGACACGTGAATATCTCCACGCCCAGGTACGATGGGAGATAACGTAAGTTTGGTAATAGCATACGGAAACGAGTAGCCAACTGTCGAACCATATAACGGTGACACATAAGCTTTGAATAATAGGTATATGCTCTTGGCCTTCAGTGTATTCAAAATATCTCGTTCCATATTATTTCAAGTAAGGTTGTCATTATACTTGTTTAATTGCCACTAACATAATCACGATACGATATTCCATAAGTTTTAGCTATAAGGTATTACAACTAAGGAAACATAAGCACAATAATTTTAGCTATAAGGTTTTGATATTCACCATATGGAACGTATCGATAAAACTTAACAATTTCCGGGAATATGGAATGGAATATGGAATGCATGAGGTGTATGATAGTTGTAAAGAAAAAAAACAATTTAAACATTTTCGTTATAGGGAAAATTTCCCATCTATAAATTCTAATAATTATATGAACATTCATGAGACCGAATTATCAATGACATGTGAAATGAAAGTTAAATAGGAAAAAACATTTTTTATATGTAAACGAAAAGAGAGAGACGTTACACACAGCGATTGGAAACTAGTAATAGCCACAAATCTAATAGCTATTTTACGGCCCAACAATAGTGCACTATTTATGGAGCCCGGTATTATGGTTCAATAAACTATTTCATGTTTTTTTCATTTTCCACGTCTAAGGGTTCTACACTTTTTCATTTGTAAATTTGAATTTTCTAAGAGTGGTTATTATCACTTTGAAATTCGGTTCCTTGGTTTTCCATGTCCTCCTAAAGATGTGAAATTATGGTCATCAATACTCGGTTTCTAATGTATAGGTTAACGAGGTCGATGTGTCTTTTTGGGTTCATTGGTTCATCTCAAAGAACCATGGCCCCATGGGTGACGATTACTTCTTCCCTCTTCGTATGTACTAGTGAGTTACTAATTAGATTTTATGCCTATTAAGCACTAGAAGATTTCCATTATATAACAATATTTACTCTTACAAGCACAGGGTTTTATATATGCCAAAGAAGAATTCCGCAAAGTTCAATTCTTTCACGATAACAATTTTACTCGGCCTTGCGAAGTGTATCTATAGCCATAAGACCCAATCATAGCACAAAGGCATCAATCACTTTGTTTTACTTTACTTTCTTAGGTAATTTAATGGCTCTCCCTGCGCATGTGCGTGTCGTTCTTTCGTTACCTATTCTTTGGATATGGTTTTCCTACCTCGAGCTAACCTCTATATTCCATTTTCGGCAACATGGTGAAAACGCAAGCTCCATTGACATATACTTGGGGTAATGTAAATAGAATTCCCTGGCTAATTATTTACTAATGCATATTATTTTTTTCTCCAACATCATTCTCGTTTGTTGATTGTGAGATCTACTTTGCGGTACCTACTTTACCTCGGCTTCTGTCTCGGACTATGGAGGTTTTGGACCCATCTTCAACTAACTTGACATAGAGTTTTTCAAGTCGATTATTTTAGTACTTCTCCTCAAGTTTCACCTTCCAACTTTGATTTTTTCAAGTTGCCGATGCGGGTGGAAACTATGAATAACCCAATTGTGTTTTGTTCTTTTATTTTTTGTTTAATGGTTGTGTAATTATGGCTTATTTTTATTCATTGGGTAGTTTATTCCCTTTCGTTTGATATTTTCTCTTCCTTCTATTTAAATTTTTCACTATGGACTTTTTTTGATATTGTTTATGAGCTATCTTGTTTTCATGGGTTCATAAGAGATCCTATAACTATGTGTTCTTGCTTACTAGAAGGGAAATTTATTTGTATATGGATGCATATTGTGATAGTTATATGGCTTTTTATAGTATATATAATAATGGTATTTATATTACAAGTCCATGATAAATTAGTTGATTAACACGTAGTGAATTAACTTAGCTCATACTAATACGATGGTTGAAACTGGATTCATGGTCAATTTATTTTAGATATCAATATCAATTAACTAACAAAGTATTTCTGAGAGATTATGTTTATGGGTGTTCTTTGAATATAGTAGTTAACTTATTCTAGTACTCAAATTTCTATAATTTTATTTTCCTAAAAATTATTTCGTTTAATTATCTAATTTTTTGATATAACAAAATAAATTAAAAGCTATTAATAAAATTGTAAATATAACAAAAATTATTTAAAATAATTTGAATGTATGAAAATACAATTTAAATACATTGAATTGAAAAAAATAATGTAAACAAAATCTAACACAAGTTATAAGATATAAATAATTATTTTTAAATGAAAAACACTAATTGTAAATCATAAAGACATAATTGAAAATTATTTAAGAAATCAAATAATCTCATCTAAATCATTAGAAAAAATATATATATTTTTTACTAGAAAAGGTCATCAGACATTGATTTTGAGGACCACATGTTAAGTCAACTAATATTTTTAATTGAAAAAAAAAAACTCACAAAATTATAAAGCTAATCAACCAATACTTGTGGTTGAATTTATGGTTATTAGAGGCTCATAAAAAAATTTATTCAAAAAAAAAAAAATTATTTCTATAGAATAGATAATTTATCAATAAATGGAATTATTTGGACATATTAGTGGAATTTTTCAATTTGAGTATTTTCTTTTGCTTAATTAAATCCAATTTCCAATTCAATTTGTTTTATAGAAAATATACCTAATTATTTCATATTTGTTATTCCAATACAATTAGGTGCTCAGAATTTATTTGACAGAAAAAATTACCTAATTATTTCATAGATTCCTTTGTAAAATTTCCACCATAATGTTTATTATTTTATTAATCTATAAATATTCTAAATATTATTTTATTAATCTAAATACTCTAAATATTTTTATTTGGAAAGAAATAAATATTATATAATTTATAAAATCAAAATCCTCAAACCATAATTGAAAAAAAAACATAAAAAAAAAAAAAACTATAAAGCTAATCATCCAATACCAATACTTATGCTTTGATGTTATGGTTATTAAAAGACTCTAAAATAATTTATAAATAAAATGAATTATTTGGACGTACTAATGGAATTCTAGGTATTTTCTTCTCCCATTTGACCCAATTTCAAAGACGAAGATACCCTACTATATAAAATACAATTGAATTAAGTATTTTGCAACCCTTCAATTTGTTTTAAAGACACAGGAATGCCTAATTATTTCATAGGTTCATTTGTAAAATTTTGAGTACAATGCTTATTATTTTATTATTTTATAAATATTTTGAATATTATATTTATTACACTACTAGAGCTATTATTCTCACTTTCTCCATTATTTGACATATTTACATGAGAAGGGAATGCTTGTGGATCTATTTTTCAAAGAGCTAATATTCTTCACTTGAATTCCATTGTTCTTCTTCTTGTTACTTCAAATCACCTCATTCTCATATTTGGTTTTCTGACTTGTGTATTTTTATCCTTTAGAAAATGTAGAAATGAAGAGGTGTTTAATTAGAGCAATCTCAAGTCTTCCTTAATGTGATCCCTCTTAGAATTATTTTCTTCTTATAGAGAGATTCAGGTGAATTTCCTCTATCAATACTTGTTTCCCTTAATTCTCTATGAATTCAACCTCACTTTGACTTACTATTTGCTTGTTTACTCCTCCATGGTATCCTTGGTAATTTCTATTCTCGCTTTAACTTTGCATTCAACCAATTGTCACTACAAGGTTGATTTCGCATTTCTACATAGGGTTTTTATCCATGAAACCATAAATGTTATTTATTGATTTTTTCTTTTATTCTAGTAATGACCATGCCTTTTGAGGCTTGAAATATTTTCTTAATTATCAATGTGAATCACCTAATTCTTATATTCTTAGCGAGAAAATAGTTACACTCTCTTCATGGTTTTTAGAGCTTATTAAACCCTAATTCTTCCATTATTTTTATTCTCTCTTTTAAAATGATTATTTAAAGTATTATTACTTATAAGTTCGTTGCTACATTCATTAATTTGATATAGAGTTCTTCACTCCTAAAAATAGTTACCCTCTTTCTTCACCTCTTTATTTTAGATATTAATGCTAACATTTATTTATTTGGAAATTTTAAGGTAATAGAAATGGATGCACCACATTCAATCTTGAGAATATATGCTTTAGGTTTATTCTCTGTTAAAGTAAATCATCATTTTCTCATAAATACAATCAATTCTTTTACCACTTGTTTAATCACAGTGTTTTTACTCTCATATAGGTATTGATTCAATCGAGTGCATTGCTATACTTTTGCTATCTCATGACTCTTTGGAAACAATCAAGACTAACTTAGTTCCCTTTCTCTTCCTTACAGTTCATCGTATATGCCTAATTAAGTACTTTCATCTATATCTTTGAATATATGTTAAGAATATGATTCAGGAAAGAAAAAATACATTTATATTATGGGTCATCTTATTTTGAACAAAATATTCTTCTTATTTAAACGATTTTAAGCAATACGTTAGTTAACCTATGTATTAGATATATGTCTATAGTCCGAGATCTTATAATTTTTCAAGTCCTTATAGAACTGGTGTATTGTATATATGTCTTTTTAATTGTTGGGGTTGATATACCATTTTAATTTTATTTTCTAAGAACCTAATTGTATACTTGTTTTTCCTACGCCAATGTGTGGACAAGTAAACATATAGTTTATTATTCTCTTTCTATATGGCTAGTATGTAATTATGCTCTACCAGCATTTTTATATATTTTTCAATGTTATTCTTATTATATTTTTCATATATGCTTGTATTCATTATATGTAATTACGACCAACAATTTATCTATAAAAAAATAGGAAGGCTACACCCAACATGGGTTCTTTTCTTTCAATTTATTTTCTACAAAATATAAATCTATTGTTCAATATTTAATAGAAGGTAAAGGCATGTGTCATCTTAAATTTGTATTGGCTAGGCCTTAACTTTTCTAAGAGTATTTTTCCTATCCTAAAGTTATATTCCCTCATTGTGAGTATTTGTTAGGTTTTTTTTTCTCCATTATAATCCACATAATTTACCTACTAATTTAAAATAATTGCGGTAAGAAAATAATTTTCTAATTTAAATACCGCATCTTAATATGACATTTCTTATCTTGTTTAAATACAAAGCTTTCACACAGTTTTATTCATGGTCTCTACTCCTTTGTACTAGTCCCTTTAACTACGATAGGGATTCTTCATGAAATTTAATATTTAAGTGTTTATATACAAATTCATGTATCATATATGCTAATTATGATTATGTATACATACTTTAGCCTACTATTTATTCTATTAAAAACTAAGTTAAAGTATCTACTCTAGTATAATTTACTAAGATAAGGATTTTGTTAGTATAACAAATTTAGTATACTTTTCACTCTAATCAAGATATTTAACCATACTCACAAAAAACCTTAATATAAATGGTACAGAGAATATTAAATATATTCATGTTTCCTTATCTAAAATCATTGCCCATATTCATTTTATAAGAACTCTCAATAGTTCCACTTAATTTTTCCAACTCACTCTTAAGTGGAAGTTTTACATATTACTTCTGTTTTAATTTGTACTACATGTATGCGTTTAATATTGAGGGTTAACCTTACTCCCTTTTTATATTAGATATAAAGAATCTAGTTATTTGAATTCTCTTTCCAAAGCCTAAGTTAGAATTCTCTCAAACTCAAAATATAACTTAAATATAACACGAGGAATATAATCATTCTCAACACTAAAGGAATATGCAATTATAGCAATAAAAAATTTACTCTATTTAATTCCATGCAAATTCCTCATATAGAGTATTGACCATTTTAACATAACTCATAGAAATTAACATGGCCTTTCGTTTTTAACCTAACCTAGCCTAACCTACGGCTAACATAACCTATCTAATCTAGCATATCCTAACTTAACCTACCCATCCTAGCCTATGAGATAGCCTACCCTTGCCTAGCCTAACCAAGCCATGCCCTGGCCACCACCCTACCTTACCCTAACCAAGCCGAGCATAACCTAGCCTATCCTAGCCTAACCTAGCCATGCCTAGCCATGCCTAACCTACCCTGACCTAGCAAACCTAACCTAGCCTAACCTATCGTAGCCTAGCTTGAATTAACTAGCCATGTCTAACACAACCTAACCTAGCTACTCTAGCCTAGCTTGGCGTAACCCTAGCCTGTAAGCCTAACCTAGCCTTGCCAAACATATCCTAAGCTTGCTTAACCTAGCTTTGCCTAACATGGCTAACCTAACCTAACCCTGGCGAAAACCTAACCTAACCTAACCTAACCCAGCCTAGCCCAAACTAGCCCTAACTACCTAACCTAACCTTCCTTATCCTAGCCTAACCCTACAGCCTCTGATGGCCTAACTTAACCTGGCCACCCTGTAGCCAAACCTAGCCTAAGCCTAACCTAACCTAGCTTCTCCTACCCTAGCCTTGGCTAGCCTGACCTAACCTAGCATCTCTAGCCCTGGCTAGCCTAGCCTAACCTATCGAAGACTATCATAATATAGCCTAACCTAGCCTAACCATGACTTGACCATGCATATCCTACCCTAACCTAGCCTAACCTAACCTAACCAAGCCTAACCTAGCCGAACCTACCCTAACCTAGCCATGCCTATCTATCCTAGCTTAAGCTAGCTTAGCATAACCTAGCATAAACTAGCCTAAAATATCCTAACCTAAACTATCCTAACATAACCTACACTATCTTACATTGCTTCAAGCCTAGCCTCACCTAACTAACCTATCCTAACATAGCCTACACTATCTTACACTAGCCTAGCCTAGCCTCGCACGCAACCTATCCTAACATAGCCTAGCCCTAACTACTTCTTCTTACCTAAACTAATGTAGCCTAACCCCATCCTAACCTAGCTTAACACAACCTAGCCTAACCTAGCTTTAACCCTAACCTAACTTTATCCTAACCTAACCTAGACTAACCCTAGCCTAGCCCTAGCCTATCCTAACCTCGCCTAGCCTAGCCTAGCCTCGACTAACCTAGCCTTGCCTAGAATAGCCTAGCCCTAGCCTTGCCTAGCCTAGCGTAACCTTCGTTAGCCTAGCTTTTCCTAGCCTAGCCTAGCCTAGCCTAGCTTAGCCTAACCTCACCTAGCCTAGCCTAGCCTAGCTTAGCTAACCTCGCCTAGCCTAGCCTAGCCCGACGTACCCTGGCGACCTAGCCTAACCTAACATAACCTACGCAACCTACCCTACCCTACCTTTCACCCATACACTACCCTAGCCTAACATAGCCTAGCCTAACCTAACATAACCCTAACTAACACAGCTTAACCTAATCTAATGTACCCTAACCCTGGCCTAGCCTCACCCGACCTTGCCCAACCTAACCTAAGCTGCTCCTAGCCTAGCCTAACCTTACCTAGCCTAGCCTAGCCCAACCTAGCCCTAACATAACCGAGCCTTGCGTGGCCCACCCTAGGCGTGGCCCATCCTAGACCGTCCTGTCTGGCCCTGGCCCTGGGATGTCCTACCTTCCCTGCCCTACCCTACCCTAAACCAAGCCTCAGCATGGCCTGGGGTAGCCTGCCCCAGACTGCCCTGCCAGCCTTCCGCCTGGCCCTAACCCTGGCCTAACCTAACCTAAGCTCCCCTAGCCTACCCTACCCTACTCTACCTTACTAGCCTAGCCCTAGCCTATGCCCTACCCTACCCTGCCCTACCATGCCTATGCTAGCCTAGCCTGCACTAACACGGCCCACCATAGCCCTGGCCTGGCGTGGCCTGGCCTGCCTATTGTGGCCTACCATGGCCTGTCCTGGCCTAGTCTGCACGCCTGCCCTGCCTGCCCTGTCTTGCCCTATCACAGCCTAACCTGCCCTAATCTGTCCTGCCCCCTCGGCTAGCCTACCCTACCCTACCTAGCCTAACCTATCCCTGCTAGCCTACGAAGTAGCCTTTTCAACCTACCATACCCTAGCGTAGCCTAGCCCGGCCCCCAACCTAACCTGGCTTCTCTAACCTAACCCTAACCTAACCTATACTATCCTAACCTAACCTAACCTATCCTAACCTACTTAGCCTAGCCTAACACAGCTTAGCCTATTCTAGTCTAGCCTAAGCTAGCCTAGCCTAGGTTAATGTAGCCTAACCTAACCTAAGCCTAACCTAAACTAACCTGCACCTGGCCCTGGCCTAGACTAGCTGGCCAAGCCTAGCCTAACCTAGCCTAACTTATCTTAGCCTAAACTATCCTAGCCTAATCAATCTCATCCTAACCTAACCTAGCCTATCTTATCTAGCCTAACCTAGCCTAAGCCTAATCCTATCCTATCTTATCCTATCATATCCTAACCTAACCTAGCCTAGCCTAACCTAAGCCTAACCTAACCTAGCCTAGCCTAGCACAGCCTAGCCTAACCTAACCTAACCTAGCCTAACCTATCTTATCTAACCTAGCCTAACTTAGCATCTTATCGTGGCCCGGCCCTAGACTAGACTAATCCTATCCTACCCTACCCTTCTACCTACCCTATGCAGCCTCTTATCCTTGCCTATCTATCTAACCTAACCTAACCTAACCTAACATAGCCTAGCCTAACTTGACCCTAACCTAAGCTAACATAGCTACCCTAGCCTAACCTAACCTAACCTAACCTAGGCTAACCTAGCCTAGCCTAACATACCCTAGCCTAACATAGTTTACTCTTACCTAGTACAGCAACATAGTATAACCTAGCCTAGCCTAGCTATCCTAGCCTATCCTAAGATGCCTAAACACACCTATCTTGACCTAACCTAGCCTAACCTAGTCTATCCTACGCTATAGTAGCCTAACCTAGCCTCGCCTAGCCTATCCTATCTTAACATAGCCTCCCCTAGCCTAGCTTAACCTACCCTAGTCTAACCTAGCTACTCTAATACCCCTAGCATACACTAAGCCGAACCTACTCTCTTTAGCTATCCTATTCTAGTCTAGCCTATCCTAAGCTACTCTTGCCTATTCTAGCCTAACCTAGCCTACTCTAGCTTAACTTAGTCTATCCTTTAGTAGCTTAGGCTAGGCACTCAACTATGGTACTTTTCTATATTAGAATATTAATGAAGAAATCAATTCAAAAAATAAATTAATTAAAGCTATTAATAAAAGTTTTAAATATAAGAAAAAATATTTAAAATAATTTAAATGTATTAAAATACAATTTAAAATACATTGAATTTAACCAAAAGTAATAATGTGAAAATAAAATCTAACATAAATTATAAGACATAAATGAAAAACATATTTGTAAATCATAAAAAACATAATTGAAAATCATTTTAAGAAATCCAATAATCTCATCTAAATCATCTAATCTCATAGAGTAAGCAATTAAAATCAATCAAATCTTTGAATAATATGGTTAATCCTACAATTAACCTCATAAAACTATACAGCAATGGAAAAAAAAGAATAGAGATCATGTTTGTGTGCTACCAGAATTCTTAGAAATTGATCATAAATATATGCAATATAAATGAATATTTCGCACTTGGAAGAAATCAAAAATGGCACCCTACTAGAAAACGAATCGAGACGAGAGAAAAATAATCAAATCGAGAGGCAGAGAGAACCTCATAAATAGATTTGCATCGGTGGAACGTAGCAGCTCAATGTCGATGTCGCGTATGAAAGGCATATACCGTACGATACTTTGCCTCCGCAAATTCCCAATGCAAGCATCCTTGCTTTGCATTCTGAGTAATGGAACATGGGGACTTCGAGCGCCACTCTCTCC
Source organism: Pinus albicaulis (assembly GCA_034641835.2). NCBI lineage: Eukaryota > Viridiplantae > Streptophyta > Pinopsida > Pinales > Pinaceae > Pinus > Pinus albicaulis. The sequence goes on from JAXQQM020085886.1 coordinate 244,472, forward strand.
ATTCATCGATTCTTCTGGTGGATTCTTCGTGACAACGTTAACCATCTTGCTCCTCCATATTACACACATCCATATCCCGCACATCCACCAAGAGATTTGATTTGATGAATCTATGAAAAGAAATATCTAAATTATAACCAAGAAATTTGAGACAAAGAAATTCCTAAGCTTAAAATTTGAAATGAATTAAAAAGAAACTATGGTAGAACGGAAACCATAAATAAAATGGAATAATAAAACTAAGATGAATAAAATGGGTTTGGTTTAGACACCGAAAATAGAGTTGTGATATAAAAAAATGGTCCTTTATTACTAACACCGTATTAATCCAAAAATTAGAAAACCCTTGAAAATGAAGAAAAGGGTTTACTTCAAGAAATACAAAATGAAAAACGAAACACCTTTCTTGTGCGGCGGGAACTGAGTTTTTTAGGGCCTTATTTACTTCCAATGATCCAATTTGTTGTAATCTTATCTTGTCGTGGGAGACCATAACGTATTGAATTGAATCAGACATCGGCTTAAAATAAAGCAATTAAAAGAAGGCGCAAACCTTATCCTGATTAAAAGAAGGCGCAAACCCTATCAATAAAATATTTTAATAATATGATTAATCCGAAAATTAATCTCATAAAACTATACATTAATGGAAACAATAATATAGATCATGTTTGTGTGCTACCATGTTTCTTAGAAATTGATCATAAAAATATGAAATATAAATGAATATTTCACACCTCCGAGAAATCGAAAAATGGCACCTACTAGAAAATAGATGAATCGGAGAGCCGGAAGAGAACCTCGTAAATAGATTTGCTCCGGTGGAAAGCGACTCGATGTCGGCCTCACTTAGGAAAGGTATATATAGTCGATACTTTGCCTCGCAAATCCCCGCGCTACATTCCACGGGGAGTAATGGAACATGGGGACTTACGGTGGATTCTTTGTGGCAACGATTGAAAGCATACTACTCCTCCATATTGCACGCATCCATAAGATGATTAGATTGATGTGGTGAGTGCAGTAGCTAGATCCTTGTCCCGGCCACCGAAGGAGCATCATCTTAATTCTATTCATTCTCGTAATGTCAACGTCCTTTTCCTAGTCCGGGAAGCGGCGGGAATTCCAAAACTCCCCAACTTCTCTCCTAAGAACTCCCCATCCCTACTTTGTAGAACTCATTGGCCTTCGCCGAGATAGTCATAGTGTGACACGAAACATTTGCGAGCTCTCCTTCACCAAGTAAGGAGGATCCGTGCCACAGTCTCCCCTTCCACCAAGTCGTTTAAAAAAAACTATTGTTACGTGTCCACATTTTTGCATAGGAGAATCAAAAGTAATTTAACTTGTTAACATCATAATCAAAATCCTTATTATATAACTCTTGCCCTCGCGACTTTTTAATCAACGGCTAATTTGTGGAAATTGAGTAGGTACTGTCCTCCCTAGCCGTTTGATTTCTAATAGTTTGAAGGATTAGCATCACATCATTTCTACGTGTTTTGGATTTTTTGTTCATTGTTAAAAGGAATATAACAATCCACTTTCTAATATTGTTTTCATAACTACATTCTATCCACTTACATGGTCATCAACATCAATTATGGTGATGGGATAAGGCATATGATTATTGTAAGTCACGGAACAAAGCATAAATTTTTCCATCTCAATAATGTGAGCTTGCTTAGGAGCTATTTTAGAATATAAAAGAATTATTATAAAATTATAATATTTATATTAAAATTATAATATTTCTATTAAAAGATAATGGTAAGAGTTGTTGCATATGTTGATAGAGACACACAATAAAGGTATTGAAATGTAAATAGAATTACATTGTACTTAAACATATTAGATTTCATAATATTACAATTTTTATCATTTAGTTCTAATTAAAATATATTTGTTTTAAATAATATATATGAAATTTTTAGTTTTAAATTTAAAAAAAAAACAAACTAATATGGTCATTAAATTTAATACAAAGTCGACTAAAATAATAAGTCTAAGGTTATATCGATTATGGATAGAAACTAAAATTAAAATAATAAGACCTAACTTTAATAAATTCTGGACCATAGATATTAAGGATTATGTATGATATATATGTTTTATAACTATTTTATTACTAAAACAAAGTACCTCCAATTATGGTAGGAATGGTTTTTTATAAAGCACTATATGAAAAATTGTGTGTCACAACATTGTATGATAATATTGTGAATTTTAAAGATTTTTATTTGATTGCCCAAAATGGGTGTACAAATTTTTGAACCTCCACTCTCTTAGTTGGGATGCTGCCACTAGCTTAAAAGGTACTACCCTAATAAAAACACCTAACATATGCATCACAAAGTGGAAATAGACATGTAAGTGACCAATGGATTAAAAGTGGACATAATGTTATTCCAAATATGAGATAATCTCTATTATATGATTTTTTTAAAAAAAATAATAGAAGTGAAGCCATTTACATATACCTCCATATATAAATAATAGGTGGCCTTGACATCAAAAGTCGACGGGATCGGCTAATATTACCCTCAAATTCCAAAATTGTGAACCTAATATGAATTTAGAAATATTTACGGCGGCAGCGTTCTATTTGAAAACAACTTTCCTCAAATGCCACATGTACTATTGTGTAACGTTGATTTGGATGTTGGACAATTGAAACACTATGGACCTTATGATTAAATATGGTTATTAATTAGTTAAAATAAGAAAACCGTTAAACAAGTGAAGTGTGGCCATGAAGACAAAAGAAATGTCTAAGAATCCTTTGATTTCTCCAAAGTATTTGATACCAGGTTTCTACCTTCATGTTATGTGCCTCTCCTTCGATTTAGACCCGAGGGGTTGGACGGAAACGGTGTCGAGGGAAGGCCCGGGCCAAGTGGATGTCAAAACCCTAGCACTACAGCCTCATCAGCCAAGATGCCAGATACGATTCGAGGTAGTGCGAAGGTTGCGGCATCTCCAATCCACTTATGCGGCTCCATTTGTGTGTGGTTCTACGTTTTGGGGCTACAAAGATGAACTTGGTTCCTACGATTTGCATTCACGGATCCTATATATACAACTTTGGTTCCTATAAATACAACCCTCCCTTCCCGTGATCTTCATAGGCGCGCTTGGGTTTCCTATCTCATTGTGAATATTTTCGGCAACTTTTATTTACGGGTATGGCAACTCGACCTTCTTTATTTCTTTATAGATTGGATTGTTGTGTGTTTGCGAAAGAATGTTGTTGTTTCTCGTTAAATTTTGACAAATTTGAAACATTATGGTGAGCATTATTAGAATTAGCTGTGTTGTTTTTCTCATGACGTACCCATGGCTTGTTATTGGAAAAACCAATATCTCTTGTCTTATTCGAGTATTGTAATTTTATAAATTCTATAAAGTTTTTATAATTTAGGTATTTTATGGTTTGTAGAAGTACATTTATTTTTCAATTTTTGAGAGTCGTTCGGGTTTGTAATTTAGCATAAAAAGTTTTTCTTGATTTCTGTAAAGCTATGAACTTGGAGATTTTTACTATGTTAGGTTTCATTTATTGTTTTTGATACTTGGTTTTGGTCATGGTTACAATATTTTTAAGATGTCTTCAAATGCAAATTGTGTGTATTTGTCTCTTGATCTTTCGTTTCATGGTGACTCTGTTATTCCTATTATATATTTGTCTTCAAGAAAGTACAATTGTCTTTGAGAATAAAGAAGACATAGCATCTATCTTGGGAAAGGTTATTGTCTTTTGAACCTATAATGAACTATAGCATTATCTGAACTTGTGTGGTAATGGATGAAATATGCATATTTTGCACTTTCATAGATAAAGACTAATGGAATGAAAATGGTTTAGTAATTGTATTTTTGGTTAAAGTTGTTTTATTTTTTCTTTGAAGATGATACAATATATAATTGTTAATAAAATGGAAGTTTATTTTTTAAAAAACTTTAAAAAATATTTTTCTTAAATTTAAAAATTAGTTATAACTAAAATAATGGATTTATATGTAAATAAATAAATAAAATTTAAAAGTTAGTTATAACTAAAATAGTTGCTATATATCACAAAATAAATATTTATTTGTTAGTACATTTTTTTTTCTTATTTATTAATTTATTGTTTCATTAATAATCTATATTATTTATATGTATTTTTTTTTTCAATTTAATTTACATCTTAAATACTTATTATCATATATTTTAGATATCAAAATACTCAATATTATAAATATTACCTGAAAATTTTTACTATATGTTCCATATATACATTATTTATAGTTTTTTACGTAAATAATATGTCTAAAAAACATATGATTATATGATTATAAACATTTAAATAGGTTTTATAAAAGTAAAAACATGTAGTTTTTTAATTTAATATCTCACTTATCATAATTGATTTAAACTAAATTTGTGTTAAGGTAAGTAGATAGACTTCATATTTTAACATAGATTGAATCATAGCTTCTTAATAAAATATTTTCAATATAACTACGTAATATTGTAATATATTTTTATAATTTAATGTTAAAATTATCTGTCGAACCTAAATTTAGTTGATAATTATATTAAAATTTCTTTACATATTTTGAATTAAATAAAATTAAACGAACTAACTTCAGCTAACATCAATAAATATCAATTAGTTATATATATTCAAAAATTTATATATTTATATAAGATATTGCATAACAAACCATGCTTGATTTTTATAATTGAGCCTTTCTTTTTTTCCTACATCCTATTTATTTTTAATGAATTATAAGTAAACTTGACTTCCACATTGAGAGAGTAACACATTTCAAACAATATAAAAAAATAGTGACAAAGATATTTATATATATAGGTCTTACACCTTGGTTATCATGAGTTGTGTCATGTGAAGAGAATTATTCATCCTTGAGTAAATCCGATGCAATGGCCTTGAGTATACCATTATCATTGGTTAATCAACTACAAGTAGCGATCATCGGAGGGTTTATAATAGAAATAATCTAAGAGCGCTAGTTCTTAAAAAAAATCCATGCGCATTAGTTGTTTACAATTACATATAGACGAGATTTTGGATGCATCAAAGTAAATTAAAATGATAAATAAAATGATATTCCCATATTACCTTCCATAAAATATAGTATCCAATCTTTGATTTGAACAACATGTATTGATAAATTACTTTAATAAATAGATGTTGGTACAGTGATATTAAAATTATCGTCGCTCATAAAACCCTAGTAATGAACAATAACAATAAAAATTCTATCAATAACATGTAGCAGTTATGCAGAGTATAGATAATTGATGAAAGAAATAAATTCGGGGAATTAGCACTTGGATTAATGACAAGATAAAGAGATGGACCAATTTCCCAAGCTCTGATCCGTCTAAATAGTGCCTGCAGCCATTAGAATTATGCGGCATCCACCACGTGCTCGAACACAGCAGCCTTGCGTGAGGGTGAAAATCTGCCCTTCAATCACTCAATGATATGTAATAGTAAAAAATGGACACTTATCAAATATCCTCTTGGAAATACACATGATAGCCCATCATTGAGTGCTTCATTTACTTGCAAACAATCCCTTTTTAATAAAAAAATATTAATTAAATATAATAATAACGTAAAACATTTGGAATCGATAAAATATTAATCACCAATTTAATAAAAATTGAAAATTATCCTCCCATATAAATCACCATTAATTAAAATAGAATGCATTATAAAGATAACAATGTCTTATCTTAAGACATGAATTAACAACATATAAATTATTTATTTTATTGGTTAAATGGAATGCATCATGAATATTACGTGATATAACATATATAAATAGAGGGGTTGAATATATATAAATGATTAATATTAATTAAATAAATTAAACAGATACATTATAAATATAACAATGTCTTAGGTTAAGAAATGAATTAACAACATATAAATTATTTATTTTATAGGTTAAATGGAACGCATCATGAATATTACATGATATAACATATATAGATATAGGATTGAATATATATGAATGATTAATATTAATTAAATAAATATATATTATTTAAAATTATATAAATAAAAAAAATTAATATTAAATAGATATGAAGTAAATGTATTACAATAATAAAATAAATAAATAAAAATATAATAAGATTTTTGGTTAGCATAAATCTATTTTGAAGATAAGTGTATTTCACAATGAAATTAAGAAATATATATGAGGTATTGATACAATTATCAAAGGATTTATTATATCTTATGAGGGATTGTTTTTAAGTACGGCAAATTTATTAAATAAAAAAAACTAGACACCATTGATAATGTGAAGGCTAAGATTCGGGATAAGGAGGGCATCCCTCACGACAGTGACTGATTTTTTCATAAGTAGGCATTTGGAAGATGGACGTACTGTTGATTATAACATTGAGAAGGAATCTAATGCATACGGTGCCTCCCGTCTTTTGTGGTGATGATTCGTCGAAGTGAAAGTTATATTGGTCTTTTGTGATGCCTATTAGGGTATGAATAGAAGATGCTTTTGTATGTGTAGTTGTCTATTATGTTTAGTGTGTTGTATGTGTGGTTGTACGTGTTCTTGTGTTGTGTCGACTATATTATCGTGTGTATTTGTGGTGGTGATTCGTCGTGTGGTATGTTGGTATTTTGCGATGCCTATTGGGGTATGAATAGAAGGTGCTTTTGTATGTGTAGTTGTACGTGGCTCTCTTGTGCTCTATGTGTGGTTGTGTTTGTGTTTACTATGTTGTGTCAACTATATTATCGTGCGTATTTGTGTGTGTGTGGTGGGCTGAAGCCAGCACTGAGCCCCACAATCTTTTAACGGTGTTTTTGCTCGGCAACTTTTGCAATAGAAATTTTTCAATCGTTAATACTCTTTTAATGCTAAAGACTTCTTATGGAAGATGAAAATATTCTTTGGAAGATTTAATTATTTTTATGGTTCTTATTTAAGAATTTGAAAAGTGCGTGCTCTTTAAAGATTGTCATTGTTGTTATATTTAATTTTGAGATGTTATTCCTCATCATTTAGACACTTGCAAGTTTTAGGACTTCTAGATGAATCAAATTACTTCATTAGAAAAAAATGCGGAAAGCGGGGGTTTCTACCTAATTTTTCATCATTCATTGTTTACAAGGACTTATAACACTCTTATAGCATTGCATGCTCACAATGCTAAAAAGGATAAAAGGATAGTAGTTCTTTTAGTGTATAATAAAAATGCAAATAAAAAGATGTTATTTATTCCCTCTAATAGAAGTTAAGGCTTTGAAATGATTGAAAGCTTTGGGTTTTTCAAGTGGGACGTTTTGATGTTTACGCTACAATAGTAAGAGTAATTAGGGTTTTGATATTTTAATTTGTATGATAAAGAGAGATGGACATTATGGATGCTACTATTGTTTTAACTAGAAAGCTCACAAATTTTTCTTCATATTACGATTAAGATATTAGTTGCATCTCATTCACCATAAATCATTTCCCACTAATGGCTTCATTCAATATAAATTAAGGCTTTAAGGCTTTGAAGATAGTACCAAGCTTTGGGTTTGAAGTGGGAAGTTTTGATGTTTCTTCTTCACAACTTGACAAAAGTATTCGGGGTTTGATTTTTTATTTTGTATTATAAGAAAGAGATGGCCATTATGGATGCTATTATTGTTGTTTCACCATAGAATAGTCTGCCATGTGGCCCATAGTGAATAATAAGACATCACTATGAAAGGAAGGCACGCCTAGGTTATAAAAAGCCAATTTTCTTATCAGACAATTCTCCAAACGTATAATTTAATTTAAATAAAATAATTCATATTTATAAGTTCAATATTCAATTAAATCACATAACATATCACATATTTTTCCTCTATACTACTATTTTCTATGTTCTTGCTTTACAACGTTTCCTTTGCAACATATGGTGCAATTGCTGAAGTAAATTCAATTTTAAATAAACCTCGATCTCTAGTGAAATCCATATATTAATGCTAGAAAAACTATCAAGAGCGGTTGAAGTTCAACGAAATTTGACCCGCAATTTTATTTTTATTTTGAAAAAAAAAAGGGGTGAATCTTAGTGATATTTGAGACCTCTCTGTTAGCTTTTGAACAAATCCTTCTCCTTTGATTGTAATGACCTCCACAATGTTATTTTACTAACATCGCCACATCAGTCCTTGATTGGTTCCATAACACTAAAATCGGTGCAACGTATAGATAAAATTTAATTTAATAATTTCAATATGAATTAATTTTTGTATAAATATAAATATTAAATATTAAATTTTAATTTTTAAATATTTTTTAGTTTAAATTATGTCTGGTTTACATTATATAAATCAAATTAATTAATTCTTTTATTATTATTAAAATATTTAAATAATGATTTTTTTTTTTTTAAATAAGAATAATATTTTTTTAAAAAATCATAATTTTATAATAACTTATTATCTTTATTATGTTTTGAAGTTTTTAAAATCCTACCAAATTATTAATAAAATTAGATTGATCTAGATTACAAGTGATATTTTTATCATATGTTTAGGGAGAATACATAATTTTACTATACACATAAACACACACACACACATATATATTCTCAAACTTGAATACTAAAATGGAAGACCTTTGTGTGTGTTTAAGCCCATGTTTGAATGAAAGAATATATAGTGTGTGAGAATAATGTATTTTTATTTAAAAAAATGGGATATACAAGGTTCATATGAACTTTATGATGTGAAAGAGTGCAACATAAAGTTTTAGTGGTCAATTCCTACACATTAGTTAAACACCTATTAAATATTTATCAAACTTTGACATATATAAGCCCAATAATAAGATTAGAATCAATTTAAAAATATTAGAGTTTGTCACAATAGACATCGATACTAGCAATCATCCATTAACTAATTAAGGTTGAAAATAAACTATACTTAATCATAGCTTTTATAATCCTTCCCAGAGGTATCTACAACCCAATATTGAGTAGATGTGTGAACATTGCATCTTACATGTTAGAAGCTAGATGTAAATATTTTTTAATTTCATTTTTTATATTGTAATTTTGTTTCTAATTAGTAAAATTACTAACATTTCTTTTAGATAAAATAAAATCATATCACATTCAAAATATATAACATATAGATAGTAGTTATAAATTAACATCGATTTTACAATATAAATTAAAATGTCACATTTTCTCTTATATATCACACATTATTTTGTTTTTAACTTCCTTACTAATCATTCGCATATGTTATTGCATGGCACCCATAGTTACTGTATTTTCTTATTGTATTTGCTATTAGTTGATCTGTGAATTATATCTATGCACTTATTACTATAATGTTCCGCATCTTTTAATTTCCCCTATCTTGATAATTGGATCATTTGCACATAGTTACTATATGGAAGTATCATCTCCCTAGATGAATCTTATAACATTTAAACCTAACTATACGACCCCATTTCTTATTTATTTCCCCAAGTAATATGGTGATTTATTAATTCCTATACCATTAGGTCATATCACATAAATTATGTATGGTAACTCACCACATGACTGATAAGTACCCCTAATGCATCCATGTGAGTGCTATCCCATCTAATGAGCGAATGATAACACACAGTGAGGACAAGGTATCGTATGACTATGTGAGAAGGGCGTAGATTCGTTGTCCCCATCTAATGGCTCTTATCTTTCCACCCAGCCTTAGCTTGTATAGACATTTCGTGTGAACTAATCGGAATTTTTTCGTGGTTTTCGTATGTTGTCGTCCTCTATTTTTTCTCTTCGGTAATTGGAAATGACATAGCCTAAAATATACCAACACTATTTTTACAACACAACGATAGTGCACTATTTATGGTGTGAGGTATTATGGTTCAATGCACTATTTCATTTTTTTTTTTTATTTTCCACAATTAAGGGTTCACACTTGGCTTGGATTTTGTAAATTTAAATTTTCTAAGAGTGGTTATTATCACTTTGAAATTTGGTTTCTTGGTTTTCCATATCCTCCTAAAGGTGTGAAATTATGGTCATCAATACTCAATTTCTATTGCATAGGTTAACGATTCGATGTGTCTTGTTGGGTTCATTGGTTCATCTCCAAGAACCATGGCTACATAAGAGTGACAAATTCGCTTCTTCCCTTTTGTATGTACTAGTGAGTTACTAATAATTGAATTTCTATGCCTATTTTTGCTTTAATTCATTAGAACAATATTTAATCTTATAAGCACCGGGGTTTTATATATGCCAAGGAAAATTCTTCAAAGTTCGTTCTTTCCTAATAACAATTTTACTCGGCCTTGCAATGTATCTATGTAGCCATAAAGGACCAATCATTGCACAAAGGCATCAATCCCTTGTTTTACTTTACTTTCTTAGGTAATTTAATGGATCTTCCCTGCGCATGTATGCATGTATGGTTGTTTTCATTACATATTCTTTTGGATATGGTTTTCCTACCTCGAGCTAACTTATATTCCATTTCGACAAAATGGTGAAGAACACAAGCTCCATTGACTCATACTCGAGTAATATAAATAGAATTCCCTCGCTAATTATTTAATAATGCATATTATTTGTTTTTCTCCAACATCATTCTCGTTTGTTGATTGTGACATCTACTTTGCGGTACACAAGATACCCTCAAACCCTATCTCGCGACTATGGAGGTTTTGCACCCATCGTCAAGTTGACACGACATAGAGTTTTCAAGTTGATGATTTTAGTACTTCTCCTCAAGTTTCACCTTCCAACACTTGATTTTTTCAAGTGTACGTCACAGTGGAAAATATGAATAACTCAATTTTGTTTTGTTCTTTTATTTTTGTTTAATGGTTGTGTAATTATGGCTTTGATTTTTTATTCGTTGGGTAGTATTCCCTTTCGTTTGATATTTTTTCTTCCTTTTATTTAAATTTTTTGCTATGGGATTTTTTTGATATTCTTTATGAGCTATCTTGTTTACATGGGTTCATAAGAGATCATATAACTGTGTGCTCTTGCTTACTAGAAGGGAAATTTATTTTTATATGGATGCATATTGTGATAGTTATATGGCTTTGTATAGTATATATGTGTATTTTATTTATATTATTACAAAATTATGATCAATTGATTGGTTAACCCGTAGTGAATTAACTGACTCATACTAATACCGATGGATTTGAAACTAGGTTCAACTGGTCAATTTGTTAAGATATAAATATCAATTATTTAAACAAAGTATTTCTACGAGAGGTTATGTTTATGGGTGTTCTTTGAATACAATAGTTAACTTACTCTAGTACTCAATTTTTTATAATTTTATTTTCCTAAAAATTATTTCATTTAATTATCTAATTTTTTGATATATTACCATAATATTAGGTCTCGCTTAAGAATATATCCCTATTTTTTTGTATCGAGTGAGAGCATTCATACTCATTATTACCATACGATTTCATATAATATCTTTTATCTTCCAACACAACTTATAATTTTCTAACTATATTTACAATGACACATCAAGTTGCACTAGAAATACTTAATCATTTCTTTGGTAACCATCATGCTCCTATGTTATCCCTTATGCCTATGTTTTAACTTTGGACATTTTAGAAATTAGGATATCACCTCGGTGTTATAAGTGCACTACTTTAACTCTCAAATCTATTTACTCTAACGAGTAATTATTATTTTCTTATATACGATAAGAAGCTGAATAAAATAGTTAAAGCTGTTGTACCACCAATAATATTAAAATAGTAAGAATAAACAATTTATTAACAAGAATCATACCTTCATATCGGTGATAGGTATTAATAAAATCTAACAAAAATCACATTTAAAATCCTTTCAACCTATATATTAATCACAAAAAATATAATTCCTATCACTACAAAGAATTTGCAATTCACAAACTCTTTAGCCATGAAAATATATTGTCTACACCATTTGTACATAAATAATTTCTAGTACAATACATATTTTCTACATAAGTTGTATCTTTGTTCTTCAATAGAGAGTAGGCATATGTTTACTTGCCAAGCCTAATTACCATTTTAAGTTCAATCCATTCCTTCCAATACACAATATGCAAGTACCTATTCATCAACAAACTAAATCTCATAGAATTTCTAACAGAGAATCAAAAGAATCACTAAATGAGTACACTTTCCACCCAACCATGAATTGACCACCGGTTCCCAGGGCAAGATTAATATCAACTAATATCCCTAAGAGCTCAGAAACCCTTTCATCTCCTCCCTAGGTGTTTTATACCTTTTCTTCCTTAATTAACTTTTCTTCCATTAGCATTATCCTGCTTTTATGGAAGTATTTTTGTTATTAAAGCCTTTTTTATCTTCGGGGAGTTATTTATCCTTCGATATCTTGAAGTTTTCTCTGTAGTATATTTAATGGATCTTTCTCTCCCATACATTAAATTTGTTATTTTAGAAACATCTATTTATCATGGAATATTTATCTCACTCTTATCTATGATTGAGATTAGAAATTTTCTCTTTAGTTAAGTGTCTCATTTCAATAATTTTCCATTCCCATTAATTTATAGCGCAATTATTGATTTCATAACCATATGTATTGTTCACTTACATAAGTTATGGAATGACCATTGAATCCAACATAGTTTAATTAAAGGAAAAATAACAATATTAATTATTTCAAAAAACATAGGGATATCACATCTTCCACCCTTTTAACTATATTTTCTTCGATGTTTAATTTCTAGTTTCTTCTCTGCGGAAATTTTTGGATAGTTTTCAAGAATCTCATCTTCTCGCTCCCATGTAGCATCTTTGGTAGTAAAGTGCTTCAATTTCACTTTAATATGAAAAAACTACTCGATTTGAGCTAGATCTCTTTCCTCTCTAGAATCTGAGAGATGTTCTTCGAGGGAGTCTCCTTTGAGTTCTAGCTATATAATTTTCAATAAATAATGTGAGAAATATCATGTATATATTTCTTAAGTAAAGAATCAGCAAAACATTATGAATTTTAATGCGGTGGAGTAAATCTAATTGATAAACTACGGGTCCAACCTAGTCCAACCCTAGTCCTAAGTTTCAAATGGTCCACAAGATTGTGGTGCTAATTTTGGATAGTTTTCCATCCTAAATGTACTTTTCCTTGGTTTTTGGTGAGCCCTCGTATTGTACAGAATGTTGCAACTCCCGGGGGCTAATATACTTTACTTTACAGCAAGAGGTTCTTAAAAAATTAGGTGAAAGTTCTATATACACAACCGATGTATTCTACTCATGTCATCCTCTTTTGATTCTTATTAAAGGGTGTTATTTCTAGGGTTTACGAGTGAAGTCTTTCACACTTCTGGATTAGACCTAGAACTACCATTTAACTCAAAACCATTACTCTATTAACCATTAAATGAATATTCTAAAGCAAGAAAATACATCTGGCTAATGCCGCAGGAAATAGGTTTATGATTTAAACTCTCACAAAAAATAGAAGCAAACTAGGTATCTTCATGAAGTAAATGGTTGAATTTAAATTGCAAAAGGAAGGAAAATCTACTCACACATTGCTAGAGCCAAATGGATAAAAAAATATATATATACTTCATTATTTATCTATAATTATTTTACTTATGAATCTAATCATGACCTAATTATGCATGTAAATGCATTGTTTTGCAACAAGGAGGAGAAGGTGTTAAGGTGGTTTAGGAAGGTTTTTAACTCATGGCCGTGGGGATGAAGGTGTCTTGATGGTTTGATAGGTATATATGACGTTGATGTTGGTTTGCGGGGCTTAAGGATGGGTCCAATGGTGCTATTGATTCTTCTATAGGTTTCCTAAAGTCCTACAAGAAAGTCTTGAATTGGTACAGGAAATAGTTTGAGGAAATTTCATACCAAAAATGATGAGAAAAGCATAGGGAGGTGGAATGAAGGTGTACTTGGATGAATGGAAGGTATCCAACCCATTTTACAATCTCATAACATCTTAAGAATCATGTCTTTCACTTCTAAGGTTGCTCATGGTGTGAAGGTGAAAATCTTAAAAACAAAGTGAGAGTCAGTTTGATTGAAAGAAGGTTGTTGATGGGTGAGAAATGAAGATAAGAAGGTTCTGGTGAAGTCCTCATTTTGTGCTACTTGACCTTGAAAGAAAACTACATGTTCATGCTGACAAACATTGGAAAATCTATGATGAAGGAAATCAAAAAGATGAGTTGAAATTTTGAATGAAGGCCTACTTAAACATTCGAACAGAAATCTAACTCTCTAATCTAGACATGTTCATGACACTACAACAACCTAGCTATTATTTCCAAGAAATCATAGGTTAAAGAGAAAATTTTGCTTGTGGTCAATATTTTCCCTCCTAAAGTTCGAGTGAAAGAGATGAGAGAGGGAGGCTTGACACAAAAATTTCTGAGTTTATAAGTTATTCTACCAACATTTATGCAAGCTCAATGACAACAAAGAAATGGAAGAAAAATTTAAAAAGTGAATTGAAATGTAAGCAAACTAGCTAAAACTCATTAAGAAAACTAGCTACAATGACATAAAAATCAGAATGAATACACAAGAGAGACTAAGGTCAATTGATTGGGCCCTAACCCACAAACCTAGCCCTATGAAACTAAATTAGTGAAGGATAATATGAATACTCATCTTATTGTAGAAAATAGTCTCATTACATAATCATAAAAATCTCAAAAACATATTACAAGTGCTAAGAGTCTATTAGCTTCCTTCAAAGTTCGAATTCTAATGAGCTCTTTCTCAGCCATATTTAACCTAGAGGGTATCTATCAATAGCTCCCCAAAAATTAGGTGATGTTTCCTTTTTCATTGCAAGAGAAGTGGAGCTTTGGTACGCTTCATCTCCCACTTCCTTGGTTGCCTTTGATTTCGAGATGTTGGAGGTAATCTCAAGGATCCCTTGGGTGCCTTTAGGAGTTAAGGAGGTGGAAAATACCCATAGAATCTCTCCTTATTGTCTAATCCAGGCTTTAATCGTAAAATATTCATCAAAATTGCAATATCTTCATGATTATCCTCCATTTAACCCATATTAGGTATTGGAAGTATGACAAGCCTTAATCACCATCTACACTAGCAAGAAAAGACCATAATATAATTTAAATGTGAGAAAGAGAGACTTAATAAGGATAAATAGGTGGCAGTTAGCCCCTCCAATTATACCTAATGATGGCTTACATCATCACAGCCCTACCAAATTTTTTCTCATCCTATAAGCAACTTAGTCTTCATTCTGCATCTCTTTCAAAGCATTAATGAACCCTCTACCTTCACAAGGAAGAAGTGTGGGAGTCCCTTCAGGAGGGTAAAATCCATCATTCTATTCTTCTTCCTACCATAATTTTTTCTAATCATCTTGGTTTTTCCCGTCACTAAGTCCCAAAAATAAGGGTGGACTAAGTTTCAAACTAAGCCACTGAATATTCCTGGCCTGCATGGCCCTCTTGTATAGTGGTGCCCTTTCTAGAGAAATTCTCAATCTTCTTTATGTGTGGTATTCCATGTTTATGAGGTAGTGAGGGAGGCTATTCCTTCTCCTTTGAGAGGCTAGTGTCATGATTTTAAATAGGATCCATTTTTCTTTGAGGTAGACTGCATAGGGGTCTGATGGGTATCTATGTTTAATGGCCTCCATGCACAAATCTTCCATGGTGGCCATTTGTTTGTCTTTTTTTTGAAGTTGATATTGCAATCTTGAATTCTATGCTTGGGCTTCCTAAAGCTGCTCTTCAACATGGAATATTTGATCCTAACATCAAAAAACCCCCTTCCCAACTCAGTCACTTTTTCCTCCATGATCCCTATGTCATGCACTCTCTCTAAGGGTATATGGATGGACTGTCCCTAGGATCACTTCACATCGGATGCACTTGGTGGAAAAGGAGGGGGTAAGGATGATAGGGTAGTGGATGGAGACAGCTATTATGATGATATGTTCTTCTTGACTTGGGCTTCCAAGCATGAGAAGGAGGATCTTCATGGAACACATAGTTCATTCCTCTTCATGGATGCATACCAAACCACTATGGAGGACTCGTTTATGGACCCATGTGTCATCTTACTTCCAGCATATGGTAATAATTTTTTTTTTCCAATTATTGATTGGCTAACACAATAATTTCATGCTCTTAACATTATGATGCAGTGCATTTCTCCACAAGAGGGCAAGTTTTTCATATTGATCCATGATCAAAATTCGGCCAAACTATATGATAGACATAGCCATCTTTTATGTGGCCTTGGGCAAATGTTTTATCATTACATGTATGTTTATTTTTTGCACCCAACCATTTACTATATGATGACATGCATGATTGACCATGTATCAAGAAACATTTTTCCATGTAAATTTCTGAAGCAGCTGTTTGTAAGACTGTGTTGTACATCCTTAGGAGGCTATTGGTATCTTCAAACACCACATGGAGCCATCAGTATCTCCTTCATTCTTGTACTGATCATGACTTCATTTGCTGATATTGTTTCTATTATTGTTGAGAGCATGATTAGGGAATTGACGCATGAGTTGGATGTGTCCTTGAGGAGAGATAATTCCCACATTTTTTGCATTACATGTTCTAATGGGAGCATGCGAGGAGATATGTCCAACATAGCCACACATTTGTTTTCTTTTGGGCTGGGCCATGAGTTTTATAGCCATTCACTGTATAACCATGAGCAAGTGTTTGATCATGTATTGTTGACACATTCAACCATTTACTATTCATTAGTAGATGTGATGATTTTTTCATATTACTTTCCATGCTATTTTTTGAAGTTACAGTGGATGAGACTGTGTTGTGTCCTCTTGAGACATTGTTTTTATCATGCATCATCATGTAAAACCTTCAGCATACTTCCCATTTGGATACTCTATGATGACCATGTCGTGTTCATCATGGATGAAATGTTTTGGGCCACCTTGTTCTCCAATGTTGGAAGGGAGATCCTTGGAGGATTGTTCTTCATTTTTCCACTTAAGGGCAATACCATTATAGCCTGAGATAATAACGCACTCTACACTTATCACAAGTGGAGAGGAGGATAGCGTGGGGTAGGCTATGATGCTTGCCATATGAAAATTTTCAGCCCACCTTCATTTCTGGAGCTCAAGTTTGAAGGAGATTTCCATGAGTTGCCATGTTGGGAGGTAACTCACTTTGTATGGATGATTTTTTTGGGATGGGAGATTCATATGTGGATGGTAAATCCCAATTCATGTCAAATATCATGCCTCAAAAAGGCTCATAGACGGCCAATTTTTGCCTCCATAGATGCTTATTTCTTATATGATAGCTATTTGGGATGCTCACCAAAAGCTAGTTTGCATATGTTGGAGGGAAAACTTGGAGATATATTGATGAGAAAACATATTGATCCTTGGAGGATTTTATCTTATGCAGTTTTTTGAGGACAAGCAACATTTGGGAGTGGAAGACTGTAATATTCCACTTTTAGCATGCAGCTAAATGGAATATTAATTTTTGTTGTTTTCACTTAGGAAATGAATAAATGGGTAAGGAGGCCCATATAATTTAGAAATAGGAATAAAATACCTCTTCGTATGAAAGAATATCAGTAGTGGAGTTGGATTTCACACCCTCATGTGTGAAAGAGAACATTTGCATAAAGACAAGGTCAAGTTTGACCAAGTCAAATAGCGCAGTGATAGGAGGTGGAGATCATCTTGTGGGGCAGCGCAGTGAAAGAGGAGGGAATTTTTCTTGATGGAGGAAACCCTAATGAGTGGGACCCATGGAGAGGGAGCTTTCATTTGTTTAAAAGGAGGGCAAGGCATCCATTGTAACTCATGCTTATGATTAGTGATTTCTTTGTTTGCTTAAACTATTCGTAGTCTCCTGTTGTTTAGCAGAGTTGTAGTGTTGTTTAGCATAAGGAATTCCTCTTTAGGATTCATTCTCATTCTTGAGAGGCCTCTTGAGGAATTTCACTTTATTTCTCCACATTCATGCTCAAGGCCAAGCCACCTCCTTCAACTACAACGTTATTTCTGCTTAATTATAACATTGTGTTGCAGGGTGTTACGGTGGAGGTTCCAAAACACCATTTCTTGGCTTGCTCTTCAGAGGAGAGAGACTTATTTCCTTTGGGAGATCAGTAAGGGAGGATTCATAGCATATTGCAGATCTTCAAAATTGGCCAACACATTTTATTCCACCTACATCGCAGTATCCTTTAGTGACTGTTTTATTTTCAAGGTACATTTGCAGAGGGAGTTTGCAATGTTGATTGGAGGGTAAGATCTTCAGTGATAGGATCAAATTTTCACTTGGAAGATCCATTAGAGGAGATATACTCATATTGTGCATCATCTTCAGCTATCTCAATCTAGTTCCAGTTCTTGAGTTTCCGCTGCTACTGCAAATCCAACATTTCTGCAATTTTTCCATTTTGTATATATTTCAGACAATCCTTCTAAGGATTGTTGTATTATTGTTTTATGGGGTTGAGAGCTTTCTCCTGCACATTTCTTGAGCCATATATTTTTATATGTTTGTATTATTATTCAGTATGTTGCAGTATCTCCTATAAACTATGCAGTCATAGCCTAGGGCATTCTGAGTGTAGCAGTATATTTCACATTTCATGTATATCATCTATTAAGGCTTGTATTGCAAATCTTGAGTGACTCTTTCGTCAAGTAATTGTACTCTCTTGCTACTATATTCTAAATTTTTTGGCTACCTACATCTTCATGTATTCAGGCTCATAAAAATAACGTTGTTACTCTATCCCTTGTTCATACATAGATGCAGTCTCTTCATTGGGCACTTTTTCAAGACAACTAGGTGTGGGAGATTTGTTCAACCCACCTAGAGTGATTTTTTTGGAGCCTCCTCTTGGATTTCGGTCATAGATACATTGATCTAAGGGATCGATGTCTTGGTTTCGAATCCTCTAGGATTCATTCCTGAAAAATGCATTTTTCAGGCATCCCTTGCTCATAGTTCCCATTTTGGGATATTACACCTAGCCTAGCCTAGCTTACCGGGCCTAAAATATCCTACCCTATACTAATGTAACCTACTTTATCCTAACCTTGCATAGCCTAACATACCCAACCGTAGCATAGCCTAACATAGCCAACCCCAACATACCCTAGCCTAGCCTAGCCTAGCCTAGCCTAACCTATCCTATCCTAACATAGCCTAGCCTAACCTAAACTAACCTAACCTAGGCCTACCTAAACTAACCTAGCCTAACCCTGCCTAACCTAACTTAACCTAGCCTAGCCTAACCTAGCCTAACCTATCCTAACCTAACCTAGACTAACTTAGCCTAGCCTAGCCTAGCCTAGCGTCACTTAGCCTAGCCTAGCCTAGCCTAGCCTCATCTAACCTAGCCTTGCCTAGCCTAGCATAACCTTGGCTAACCTAGCCTAGCCTAGCCTAGCCTAGCCTAACCTAGCCTAGCCTAGCCTAGTCTGGCTTAGCCTAACCTCGCCTAGCCTAGCCTAGCCTAACATTGCCTAGCCTAACCTAGCCTAACCTAACATAACCCACCGTAACCTACCCTACCCTACCCTAGCCTGACGTAGCCTAGCCTACCCTAACCTAACATAACCTAACCTACCCTACCTTAACCTAACCTAACTTAACCTAACCTAGCCTAACCTAACCTTACCTAGCCTAGCCTCACCAAACCTTGCCCAACCTAACCTAACCTATCCTAGCCTAACCTAACCTTACATAGCCTAGCGTAGCCCAACCTACACTAACCTAAACGAGCCTAGCCTTGTCCACCCTAGCCTAGCCCACCCTAGACCATCCAATCCTAGCCTAGCTTAAGATAGCCTAGCATATCCTAGTCTAACCTACCTTCTCCTACCCTACCCTACCCTAGGTTAGCCTACTCTAGCCTAGCCTAGGGTAGCCTACCCTAGACTACCCTACCGTAGCCTAACCTAGCCTAGCCTAACCTAGCCTAACCTAACCTAAGCTCCCCTAACCTACCCTACCCTTCTCTACCTTAAACTAGCCTACCCTACCCTACCCTACCCTAGCCTAACCTATCCTAGCCTAGCCTACCCTATGATAGCCTAGCCTACACTACCCTGACCCACCATAGCCTAACCTAGCGTAGCCTAACCTACCCTAACCTAGCCTACCCTAGCTTATCCTAGTCTAACCTACCCTTACCTACCCTACCCTATCCTACCCAATCCTAGCCTAACCTACCCTAATCTATCCTACCCTATTATAGCCTACCCTACCCTACCCTATCCTAACCTAGCCTACACTACCCTACCCTAGCCTTACCTAACCTACCCTATCCTAGCATAGCCTAGCCCAGCCTAACCCTAACCTAACCTATACTATCCTAACCTACGTAGCCTAACCTAACCTAACTTAGCCTAGCCTAGCCTAATGTATCCTAACCTAAACTAAAATAACCTAAACTAACCTATCCTAACCTATCTAGCCTACCCTACCCTAGCCTAGACTAGCCTAGCCAAGCCTAGCCTAACCTAGCCTAGCTTATCTTAGCCTAAACTATCCTAGCCTAATCAATCTCATCCTAACCTAACCTAGCCTATCTTATCCTAGCCTAACCTATCCTAGCCTAGTCTATCCTATCTTATCCTATCATATCCTAACCTAACCTAGCCTAACCTAACCTAGCCTAGCCTAGCCTAACCTAACCTAACCTAGCCTAGCCTAGCCTAGCCTAACCTAACCTAGCCTAACCTATCTTATCCTAACCTAGGCTATCTTATTGTGGCCCAACCTAGACTAGCCTAATCTATCCTACCCTAACCTAACCTAACCTAGCGTAACCTAGCCTACCCTATTCTAGCCTATCCTATCTTAGCCTATCCTATCCTAACCTAACCTAACCTAACCTAACCGAACATAGCCTAGCGTAACTGAGCCTAACTTAAGCTAACATAGCCTAACCTAACCTAACCTAACCTAACCTAGGGTAACCTAGCCTAGCCTAACATACCCTAGCCTAACATAGTGTACTCTTACCTAGACTAGCTTAACATAGTCTAACCTATCCTAGCCTAGCCTAAGATACCCTAACCTACCCTATCTTGACCTAACCTAGCCTAACCTAGTCTATCCTACACTATATTAGCCTAACCTAGTCTCCCCTAGCCTAGCCTAGCTTAACTTAGCCTCCCCTAGCCTGGCTTAACCTACCCTAGTCTAACCTGGCTTAACTTGGCTTAACTTGGCTTAACCTACCCTAGCATACACTAGCCTCGCTTAACCTGGCTTAACCTACCCTACCATAGACTAGCCTAACCTACTCTAACCTAACCTATCCTAGTCTTGTCTAGCCTACCCTAAGCTACTCTTGCCTATTCTAGCCTAACCTAGCCTATTCTAACTTACCTTAGTCTATTCTTTAGTAGCTTAGGCTAGGCTACTGAAGCTTATGGTACTTTACTCTATATCAGAATATTAATGAAGAAATCATTCAAAAAATAAATTAATTAAAAGCTATTAATAAAAGTTTAGATATAAGAAAACTTCTTTAAAGTAATTTAAATGTATGAAAATACAATTTAAAATACATTGAATTTAACCAAAGTAATAATGTGAAAATAAAATCTAACATAAATTATAAGACAAATGAAAAACATATTTGTAAATCATAAAAACATAATTGAAAATCATTTTAAGAAATCCATTAATCTCATCTAAATCATCTAATCTCATAGAGTAAGAAATTAAAAGAAGGCCTAAACTCTATGCTGATTAAAAAAAGGCCCAAACCCTATCAATCAAATCTTTTAATAACATGGTTAATCCTACAATTAATCTCATAAATCTATACATCAATGGAAAAAAATAAATAGAAAACTATACATCAATGGAAAAAAAAGAATAGAGATCATGTTTGTGTGCTACCAGAATTCTTAGAAATTTATCATAAAAATATGCAATATAAATGAATATTTCTCACTTGGAAGAAATCCAAAAATTGCATCCTACTAGAAAACGAATCGAAACAGAGAAAAAGAATCAAATCAAAGAGCCATAGAGAACCTGATAAATAGATTTGCATCGGTGGAAGCAGCGCAGCTCGATTTCGATGTCGTGTACGAAAGGCATATACAGTCGATACTTTGCCTCCGCAAATTCCCAATGCAAGCATCACCGCCTGCATTCCACAGGAGTAATGGAACATGGGGACTTCGAGCGCCGCGCTTCATTCGTCCAGATTCTTTCCGGTGGATTCTTCGTGACAACAGTGAAAGCATACTGCTCCATATTGCACACATCCATATCTCACACATCCATAAGAGATTTGATTTGATATTTGATAGATCTAACAAAGAAATATCTAAATTATAACCAAGAAATTTGAGACAAAGAGATTACAACTGGTTGAAATGAATTAAAAAGAAACTATGGCGAGCCCAGGAAACCATAAAGAAAATGGAATAATAGAACTGAGATGAATAAACCGGGTTTTACTAATAAAACTGAGATGAATAGATTGGGTTTAGACACCGAAAATAGAGTCGTAATAAAAAAGAATAGGTGCTATTACTAACACCGTATTAATCCAAAAATTATAAAACCACTTGAAAATGAAGAAAAGACTACATATAATTCAGTGAAAAGGGTTTACTTCAAGAAATACAAAATGAAGAGGCAGAAACTTACCTTTCTTGTCTAGCCGGAACTAGGTTTCTTTAGGGCCTTATTTACATCCAATGATCCAATTTGTTGTAATCTTATCTTGTCGTGGGAGACCCTGCATATTGAATTGGACAGACATCAGCTTAAAAGAAAGCAATTAAAAGCAGGTGCAAACCTTATCCTGATTAAAAGAAGGTGCAAACCCTATCAATCAAATCTTTTAATAATATGATTAATTCTAAAATTAATCTCATAAAACTATACATTAATGGAAACAAGAATAGAGATCATGTTTGTGTGCTACCATATTTCTTAGAAATTGATCATAAAAATATGCAATATAAATGAATATTTCACACCTCCCAGAAATCCAAAAATGGCACCTACTAGAAAAGGAATCGAATCAAAGAGCCAGAGAGAACCTCATAAATAGATTTACACCAGTGGAAGCAGCTCGATGTTGGCCTCACTTAGGAAAGGTATATACAATCGATACTTTGCCTCCGCAAATCCCCGCGCTGCATTCCACAGGAGTAATGGAACATGGGGACTTCTGGTGGATTATTTGTGACAACAATCAAAGCATACTACTCCATATTGCATGCATCCATAAGATGATTAGATTGATGTGGTGAGTGCCAATGGCCAGATCCTCCTCCCAGCACCGAAGGGCATCATCTTAATTCTATTCACTCTCGTAATGTCAACGTCCTTCTCATTAGTCCAGGAAGCGCTGGGGTCGAAACTCTCCATCCCCACACTGTAGAACTCCACGTTGGCCTTCGCGGGGATGTAGTCACAGTGTGACACGAAACATTTGCAGGCTCTCCTTCACCAAGTAGGGGAGGATGCATTTGCATGGTCTCCTTCACCAACTCGTTTAAAAAAAACGTTATTTCTGTGTCCAGCTTTGCAGAGGAGAATCAAAATTAATTTAACTTGTGAACATCATAATCAAAATCCTCTTTATATAACTCTGAATCGCAGCTTTTTTAATCAACGGCTAATTTGTGAGTGGCTGTGCCACGTCCTCCCTAGCCGTTTGGTTTCTAGCCGCTTCAAGGGATAGCAGCACATCATTTCTACCTGTTTGGATTTTTTGTTCATTGTTAAAAGGAATATAACAATCCACTTTCTAATATTGTTTTCATAACTACATTCTATCCACTTACATGGTCATCAACATCCATTATGGTGATGGGATAAGGCAGGTAGTTATTATGAAGTCACGGAACAAACCATAAAATTTTCCATCTCAATAATGTGAGCTTGCTTAGGGCTATTTTTAGAATATAAAGAATTATTAAAAAATTATAATATTTATATTAAAATTATAATATTTCAATTAAAAGATAATGGTAAGAGTTGTTGCATATGTTGATAGGGACACAAGAATAAAGTTATTGAAATGTAAAATAGCATTACATTGTACTTAAGCATAATAGATTTAATAATATTACAGTTTTATCATTTAATTCTAATTAAAATATATTTGTTTTAAATAATATATGGACTTTTTAGTTTAAATATTATAAAAACAAACTAATATGGTCATTAAATTTAATACAAAGTGGATTAAAATAGTAATTCTAAGGTTATATTGATTATGGATAGAAAAGAAAATTAAAATAATAAGACCTAAGTTTAATAGATTATGGACCATAGATATTAAGGATTATGTATGATATGTATTTGTTATAACCATCTTATTACTAAAACAAAGTACCTCCAATTGTGTTAGGAATGGTTTTATAAATTTTACTATATGAAAAATTGTGTCACAACATTGTATGATAATATTGTGAATTTTTAAGGAATTTTTATTTGATTGCCCAAAATGGGTGTACAAATTTTGAACCTCCACTCTCTTAATTGGGATCTTGCCACTAGCTTAAAAGGTACTACCCGAATAAAAACACCTAACATATGCAGCACAAAAGTGGAAATAGACATGTTAGTGACCAATGGATTAAAAGTGGACATAATGTTATTCCAAATATAAGATAATCTCTATTATATGATTTTTTTTTAAGTTAAAAAAATATAATAGAAGTGAAGCTGTTTTACATAGACCTCCATAAATACTAGGTGGCCTTGACATCAAAAGTCACCAGGTTTAGCTAATATTATCCTCCAAATTCCAAAATTGTGAACCTAATATGAATTCAAATATATTTAATTTAATTTTCCATAAACGTCAATCTATAATGAAATCCATATATGAATGCTAGAAAAACTATGAAGAGCGGTTGAAGTTGAACAAAATTTGACCCACAATTTTTTTTTTTTTTTTATTAAAAAGAGGGTGAAGCTTAGTGATATTTGAGACCTCTTTGTTAGCTTTTGAACAGCTCCATACTCACTCATTGTAATGACCTTGACAATGTTATTTTAGTGACATCACCATGAGTCCTTGATTGGTTCCATAACACTAAAATCCGTACAAGTATAGATACAATTTAATTTAATAATTTCAATATGAATTAATTTTTGTATAAACATAAATATTAATTTTTAAATATTGATTTTTAAATATTTTTAGTCTAAATTAAGTATGGTTTACATTATATAAATCAAATTAATTAATTCTTTTATTATTATTAAAATATCTAAATAATAATTTTTTTTTATAAATAAGAATAATATTTAAAAAAATCATAATTTTATAATAACTTATTATTTTTATTATGTTTTGAAGTTTTTAAAATCCTACCAAATTATTATTAAAATTAGATGATCTAGATTACAAGTGATATTTTTATCATATGTTTAGGGAGAATACATATTTTTATCTCACACACACACACACACATATTTTCTCAAACTTGAATACTAATATGAATTAGATGACTTGGTTGACAACTACTTGCTATCCATGAGTGAGTTTAGTTTTATCCAAGAACATAACAAGCTTGTAAACATAATAAAAGAAATCAAAATCAGTCATGAATAACAATGAATATATTTTTTATGTGGATACTATGGAATTTAAAGTGAAACAAAGAACTAGATTGTGGTCAAACTATTATGGAAGACCTTTGTGTGTGTTTAAGCTTATGTTTGACTGAAAGAATATATAGTGTGTGAGAATAATGCATTTTTATATAAAAAAATGGGATATACAAGGTTCATATGAACTTTATGATGTGAAAGAGTGGAACATAAAGTTGTAGTGGTCAATTCCTACACATTAGTTAAACACCTATTAAATATTTATCAAAATTTGACTTATATAAGCCCAATAATAAGATTAGGAGAATCAATTTAAAAATATTACAGTTTTTCACACATAGACATGGATACTAGTAATCATCCATTAAATAATTAAAGTTGAAAATGAAAACTATATTTAATCATAGCTTTTATAATCATTACACAGAGAGGCCCTCTACAACCCAATATTGAGTAGATGTGTAGACATTGCATCTTACATGCTAGAAGCTAGATGTAAATATTTTTAAATTTTAGTTTTTTTTTATTGTAATTTTGTTTCTAATTAATAAAATTACTAACATTTCTTTTACATAAAATAAAATCGTATCCCATTAAAATATATAACATATAGATAGTAGTTATAAATTAACATCGATTTTACCCTATAAATTAAAATTTCACATCTGCTCTTCATATATCACACATTATTTTATGTTTTTAACTTCCTTACTAATCATTTGTATATGTTATTGCATGGCATATAATTCCTATATTTTCTTATTGTATTTGGTAAATAGTTGATCTTGATGAATTATATCTATGCACTTTTTTTTTTTCTCGGTAAAACTAAATCTATTTATAAAACATAATAGTACAAAACTGCGCTATTTTCGGTTGTGTGAGCCTGAGAACTGGGCTTGATGTCCAAGCTTAACCTTAGCAACTAAACTTCCCAGAGTGGGAAACCAGTTCTTTTAAAATAAATTCCACCGCCCTTAGAAGGGAAACCGGTAAAATAGTAAAAGTATTATGATACAACAAGAGACAGTAAACTGGAATAGCTTATATCTTTTACAGCTGAATATAAACTCAAAAACCAAAAAATTCTTCCATGAGGTAAAAAATTTATACCAAAGCATGCTGAGGGGGATCAAAGTCACTGTTCAGGAGTAGGGGACTCCAGTTCTTCCACGATCCTGGAACCAAACTCAACTTCTCCATCATCGTTGTCCTTCTTTGGCGCGCCACTCTTGCTGAAGAAGTCCACCTGCAAATTTTCCATTCCAAGAATGGAATGACCAATTCTAACTAGCTCAACAGGGGCTGGAATGCCAATATTTACATGTGAGGGCTAAGGGTTAGGTGGAATAGGGGCAGGGCGGGGCATTGAAGCTGGAGCCGGGATAGGGGATTCTTCGCAAACAGTAACAGTGATGAAAGCAGTGAGAACATGCATGTTTGAGGAGAAATTGAAGCGAAATTCCGCCCTTTGTGAAGACTGGCAAAGGGCTGGGTTGGTGGGAAAATTAGAAGAAGGGGAGGCAGGCTCAGAGACAGGCAGAGGAGGCTGTGAAGGTGGACCAAAGTGAGTGCTTCCAGGAGGGTAGGAGATGCCTCTCCGATGCCCAAAATCCAAATGCAAACTCCAATCTATGTCCTCCTCAGAAGATGCCGAGGGCGAGCTAATGGAAGGGGGAGGGCCGGAAGAGCGCCCTCTGCTCGTTCTGTGCCTGCAACGCATTCTCTGCCTGAGCCGAGGCATCGAAGCAGCATGAAGCCAGGAGTGCTTGGGGCAGAAGGAGCAGTCGGGATGCAACGAAGATCTCTGAAAATCAGCTGTGTGAGAAGGCAAACAGAAATTGAGATGAGAGTAGCTGGTCTGGGTGAAGTGGAAACCTGCAAGAGTTTCCAAGCATCCCAGGATGGAGCAACGTTGACCTGTTTGGGTGCGTTCACTTGGAACAGTGTAAGCAGGGGAGCAACTACCACAGACGGGAGAAGGATGACTACAAAAAACACAATGAGCAGACGAATTATCCAGAATGAAATCCATAGCCAAATGAACCAACAAGGCGAGGTAAATGACAGGCACGGTGAACGGTGTTAAAGCAGAACAGGTTGGCGAAGTTAATGTGTGAGTAATGGCACTGTAGGGGGCCATATGGCCGCAGCAAGCGAACTCCCTTGGGATCCACCAAGGGGCGGAAGTCCCATCACTCCGAGCCATCATCCGCATCTGAAGTATATCTATGCACTTATTACCTAATGTTTCATGCATGTTTAATTTCCCTTATGATTATAATTGGATCATTTTCAGAATTACTATATCGAAGAATCATCTCCCTAGATGAATCTTATAACATTTAAACCTAACTATCCAACCCCCATTTCTTATTTATTTCCCCAAGTAATATGGTCATTTATTAATTCCTATACCATTAGGTCATATCACATAAATTATGTATGGTAACTCACCACATGACAAGTACATTACCCCTAATGCGTCCATGCGGCCAACGCTATCCCATCTAATGAGCGAATGATAACACATGATGAGCACAAGGTATGGTATGACTACGTGAAGGGTGTAGATTCGTTGTCCCCATGTAATGGTTCTTATCTTTCCACTCAAACCTTAATCTTGTATAGACATTTCCTGTGAACTAATCGACATTTTTATCTCCTGTGAATGGAAACTAGTAATAGCCACAAATCTACCAATGCTATTTTTATAGCCCAACAATAGTGCACTATTTATGGAGCCCAGGTATTATGGTTCAATAGACTATTTCATGTTTTTTTCATTTTCCACAGTAAGGGTTCTACACTTGGTCGTTTTGTAAATTTAAATTTTCTAAGAGTGGTTATTATCACTTTGAAATTCGGTTCCTTGGTTTTCCATATCCTCCTAAAGATGTGAAATTATTGTCATCAACACTCAGTTTCTAATGTATAGGTTAACAGGGTGATGTGTCTTTTTGGGTTCATTGGTTCATCTCCAAGAACCATGGCTACATAAGGTGACGAATTCACTTCTTCCCTCTTCGTATGTACTAGTGAGTTACTAATTGAATTTTTATCCCTATTCTGCTTTAAATTTCCATTAGAACAATATTTAATCTTACAAGCACCAGGGTTTTATATATGCCAAAGGAAAATTCTGAAAAGTTCAATTCTTTCCTGATAACAATTTTACTCGGCCTTGCAGGGTGTCTCTATAGCCATAAGACCCAATCACCGCACAAAGGCATCAATCCTTTGTTTTACTTTATTTTCTTAGGTAATTTAATGGCTCTTCCTACTGCATGTATGCGTGTATGGTTGTTTTTCGTTTCATATTATTTTGGATATGGTTTTCCTACCTCAGAGCTAACTTATATTCCATTTTCAGCAACATGGTGAAGAACGCAAGCTCCATTGACATATACTTGGGTAATATAAATGGGAATTCCCTGGCTAATTATTTGCTAATGCATACTATTTTTTTTTCTCCAACATCATTCTCGTTGGTTGATTGTGAGATCTACTTTGCAGGTACACACGCTACCCTCAAACCCTGTCTCAGACTATGGAGGTTTTGGATCCATCTTCAACTGACTTGACATAGAGTTTTTCAAGTCGATTATTTTAGTACTTCTCCTCAAGTTTCACCTTCCAACACTTGATTTTTTCAAGTTTCCGATGTGGTGGAAAATATGAATAACCCAATTATGTTTTGTTCTTTTATTTTTTGTTTAATGGTTGTGTAATTATGGCTTATTTTTATTCATTGGGTAGTTTATTCCCTTTCTTTTGATATTTTTTCTTCCTTCTATTTAAATTTTTCACTATGGACTTTTTTTGATATTCTTTATGAGCTATCTTGTTTTCATGGGTTCATAAGAGATCCTATAACTGTGTGTTCTTGCTTACTAGAAGGGAAATTTATTTGCATATGGATGCATATTGTGATAGTTATATGGCTTTTTATAGTATATATGTGTATGGTATTTATATTACAAGTCCATGATAAATTCAGTTGATTAACTCGTAGTGAATTAACTTAGCTCATACTAATACCCATGGTTGAAACTAGGTTCACTGGTCAATTTGTTAAGATATCAATATCAATTTACTAACAAAGTATTTCTACAGAGGTTATGTTTATGGGTTTTCTTTGAATATAGTAGTTAACTTATTCTAGTACTCGAATTTCTATAAGTTTATTTTCCTAAAAATTATTTCATTTAATTATCTAATTTTTTGATATAAAAAAATAAATTAAAAGCTATTAGTAAAATTGTAAATATAACAAAAATTATCTAAAATAATTTGAATGTATGAAAATACAATTTAAAATACATTGAATTTAAAGAAAATAATAATTTAAAAACAAAATCTAACACAAGTTATAAGATATAAATGAAAATTTATTTTTAAATGAAAAACATAATTCTAAATCATAAAAACATAATTGAAAATTATTTTAAGAAATCAAATAATCTCATCTAAATCATTAGAAAATATATATTTTTTTACTAGAAAAGGTCATCCAGAACTGATTTTGAGGACCACATGTTAAGTCAACTAATATTTTTAATTGAAAAAAAAAAAACTCACAAAATTATAAAGCTAATAAACCAATACTTGTGATTTGACTTTATGGTTATTAGAAGGCTCCTAAAAAAAATTATTTAAAAAAAAAGAATTATTTCTACTTAAGAATAGAATAATTTATCAATAAAATGGAATTATTTGGACATCCTAGTGGAATTTTTCAATTTGAGTATTTTCTTTTCTAATTAAATCCAATTTCCAATTCAATTTGTTTTATAGAAAAGATACCTAATTATTTCATATTTGACCCAATTTTCAATACAATTAGGTGCTCAATTTATTTGAGAGAAGAAATTACCTAATTATTTCATAGATTCCTTTGTTAAATTTCCACCATAATGTTTATTATTTTATTAATCTATAAATATTCTAAATATTATTTTATTAATCTATAAATACTCTAAATATTTTTATTTGGAAAGAAATAAATATTATATAATTTATAAAATCAAAATCCTCAAACCATAATTGAAAAAACATTAAAAAAAAAAACTATAAAGTTAATCATCCAATACCAATACTTATGCTTTGATGTTATGGTTATTAAGAGACTCCTAAAAAATAATTTATAAATAAAATGGAATTATTTGGATGTACTAATGGAATTCTAGGTATTTTCTTCTCCCATTTGACCCATTTTCAAAGACGAAGATACCTAAAATAGAATTGAATTAAGTATTTTGCAACCCTTCAATTTTTTTTAAAGACGAAGATACCTAATTATTTCATAGGGTCATTTGTAAAATTTTGAGTACAATGCTTATTATTTTATTATTTGATAAATATTTTGAATATTATATTTATTATTTTATACCTATTCTAGAGCTATTATTCTCACTTTCTCCATTATTTGACATATTTACATGAGAAGGGAATGCTTGTGGATCTATTTGTCATAGAGCTGACATTCTTCACTTGAATTCCATTGTTCTTTTTCTTGTTACTTCAACTCACCTCATTCTCATATTTGGTTTTTTGACTTGTTTATTTTTATCCATTAGAAAATGTAGAAATGAAGGGGTTTTTAATTAGAGCAATCTCAAGTATTCCTTAATGTGATCCACTACCGAATTATTTTCTTCTTATACAGCGATTCAAGGTGAATTTCCTCTATCAATACTTGTTTCCCTTAATTCTCTATGAATTCCACCTCACTTTGATTACTAGTTGCTTGTTTACTCCTCCATGGTATCCTTGGTAATTTCTATTTTGGCTTTAACTTTGCATTCAACCAATTGTCACTACAAGGTTGATTTCACATTTCTACCTAGGGTTTTTATCCTTGAAACCCTAAATTTTATTTATTGATTTTTTTTTTATTCTAGTAATGACCATGCCTTTTGAGGCTTGAAATATTTTCTTAATTATCAATGTAGATCACCTAATTCTAATATTCTTGGCAGAAAATAGTTACTCTCTCTTCATGGTTTTTAATTATTGAACCCTAATTCTTCCATTATTTTTATTCTCTCTTTTAAAATGGTTATTTAAAGTATTATTACTTATAATTTTGTTGCACCATTCATTAATTTGATATAGAGTTCTTCACTCCTGAAAAATAATTACCCTCTTTCTTCACTTACTCTCTTTCTTTAAGATATTATGCTAACATTTATTTGTTGTTGAAATTTACAAGGTAATAGAAATGGATGCACCACATTCAATCTTGAGAATATATACTTTGGGTTCATTCTCTATTAAAGTAAATCATCATTTGTTTAGATAAATAAAATCACGTTCTTTTACACTTGTTTAAATTCCGTGTTTTTTACTCTCATATAGGTATCGATTCAATCGAGTGCATTTATATTATACTTTTGCTATCTCGTGACTCTTTTCGACAATCAAGACTAAGTTAGTTCCTTTCTCTTCCTTGCAGTTCATTCGTATATGCTTAATTAAGTACTTTTCATCTATATGTTTGAGACGTATTGGTCTATGATTTCCCGAGAAAGGAAAAATGCCTTTATATTATGGGTCATCTTATTTTGAACAAAATATTATTCTTCCTTCAAACGATTTTAGGCAATACGTTGGTTAACCTATGTATTAGGTATATATGGTCGAGATCTTATATATTTTAAGTCCTTATAGACCTTGTGATTGTATATATGTTTCTTTTAATTGTTGGGTTGATATACCATTTCCACATTTTTATTTTCTAAGAACCTAATTGTATACTTGTTTTCCTCTGTAATGTGTGAATAGTAAACGCATAGTTTATTGTTATCTTTCTATGGCTATGGCTAGTATGTAATTATTCTCTACCACTGTTTTATATATTTTTCAATGTTATTCTTACTATATTTTTCATATATACTTGTGTTCATTATATGTAATTGACCAACAATTTATCTTTAAAAAAAATAGGAAGGCTACACCCAACATGGGTTCTTTTCTTTCAATTTATTTTCTACAAAATATAAATCTATAGTTCAATATTTAATAGAAGGTAAAGGCATATGTCATCTTAAATTTGTATTGGATAGGCCTTAACTTTTCTAAGAGTATTTTTCCTATCCTAAAGTTATATTCCCTCATTGTGAGTATTTGTTAGGTTTTTTCTTTTTCCATTATAATCCACATAATTTACCTATGTAATTTAAAGTAATTGCAGTAAGAAAATAATTTTCTGAAATTTCAAATACACATCTTAATATGACATTTCTTATATCGTTTAAATACAAAGCTTTCCCTGGTTGCTTCATGGTCTCTACTCCTTTGTACTAGTCCCTTTACCTCTGATAGGGATTCTTCATGAAATTTAATATTTAAGTGTTTGTATACAAATTCATGCATATATATGCTAATTATGATTATGTATAGATACTTTAACCTACTATTTATTCTATTAAAACTAAGTTAAAGTATCTACTCTAGTATAATTTACTAAGATAAGGATTTTGTTAGTATAACAAATTTAGTATACTTTTTCCACTCCTAATCAAGATATTTAACCATACTCACAAAAAACCTTAATATAAATGGTATACAAGAATATTAAATATATTCCATGTTTCCTTATCTAAAATCATTGCCCATATTCATTTATAAGAACTCTCAATAGTTCCACTTAATTTTTTTCCAACTCCCTCTTAAGTGGAAGTTTTACCTTATTTATTTTAGTTTTAATTTTTACTTTCTATGTATGTGTTTAATATTGAGGGTTAACCTTACTCCTTTTTATATTAGATACTCTAAGAATCTAGTTATTTAGATTATCTTTCCAAAGCCTAAGTTAGAATTCTCTCAAACTAAAAATATAACTTAGAAAATATAACACGGGAATATAATCATTATAAACACAGGAATATGCAATTATAGCCATAATAATTTACTCTATTTAATTCCATGCAAATTTTTCATATAAGTCAGCCATTTTAACATAACTCATAGAAATTAACATAACTCGTTTTAACCTAACCTAGCCTAACCTACCGTAACATAACCTATCCTAATCTAGCATATCCTAACTTAACCTACCCCAGCCTAGCCTAACCGATAGCCTACCCTTGCCTAGCCTAACCAAGCCATGCCTAGCCTACCCTACCTTACCCTAACCAAGCCGAGCATAACCTAGCCTATCTTACCTAACCTAGCCATGCCTAGCCATGCCTAACCTACCCTAACCTAGCAAAACCTAACCTAGCAAAACCTAACCTAGCCTAACCTATCGTAGCCTAGCCTAGATTAACCTAGCCATGTCTAACATAACCTAACCTAGCCTACTCTAGCCTAGCTTGGCCTAACCTAGCCTGGCCAAGCCTAACCTAGCCTTGCCAAACATATCCTAAGCTTGCTTAACCTAGCTTTGCCTAACATAGCCTAACCTAACCTAACCTAATGAAAACCTAACCTAACCTAACCCAACCTAGCCTAGTCTAACCTAGCCTAACCCTACCTAACCTAACCTTCCTTATCCTAGCCTAACCTAACCTACACTAGCCTAAGTTAACCTAGCCTTGCCTAACTTAGCCAAACCTAGCCTAGCCTAACCTAACCTAACTTCTCCTACCCTAGCCTAACTTCTCCTACCCTAGCCAAACCTAGCCTGACCTAACCTAGCATCTCCTAGCCTAGCCTAGCCTAGCCTAACCTATCCAAGACTCTCATAATATAGCCTAACCTAGCCTAACCATGACCAACCATGCATAGCGTACCCTAACCTAGCCTAACCTAACCTAGCCGAGCCTAACCTAGCCAAGCCTAACCTAGCCTAACCTAGCCTAGCCTAACCTAGCCGAGCCTACCCTAACCTAGCCATGCCTATCTATCCTAGCTTAACGTAGCTTAGCATAACCTAGCATAAACTAGCCTAACCTAGCCTAAAATATCGTAACCTAACCTATCCTAACATAGCCTACACTATCTTACACTAGCCTAGCCTAGCCTTGCCTAGCCTAACCTATCCTAACATAGCCTACACTATCTTACACTAACCTAGCCTAGCCTCGCCCGCAACCTATCCTAACATAGCCTAGCCTAACCTAACCTAACCTAACCTAACCTAGCCTTACCTAAACTAATGTAGCCTAACCCAGCCTAACCTAGCTTAACCTAGCCTAGCCTAACCTAGCCTAACCTAACCTAACCTATCCTAGCCTAACCTAGACTAAACTAGCCTAGCCTAGCCTAGCCTAACCTCGCCTAGCCTAGCCTAGCCTCGACTAACCTAGCCTTGCCTAGACTAGCCTAGCCTAGCCTTGCCTAGCCTAGCGTAACCTTGGCTAACCTAGCTTTTCCTCGCCTAGCCTAGCCTAGCTTAGCCTAACCTCGCCTAGCCTAGCCTAGCTTAGCTTAGCCTAACCTCACCTAGCCTAGCCTAGCCCAGCATTGCCTAGCCTAACCTAGCCTAACCTAACATAACCTACTGTAACCTACCCTACCGTACCCTACCCTACCCAACCCTACCCATACACTACCCTAGCCTAACATAGCCTATCCTAACCTAGCTTAACCTAATCTAACCTAGCCTAGCGTCACCTAACATTACCCAACCTAACCTAACCTATCCTAGCCTAGCCTAACCTTACCTAGCCTAGCCTAGCCCAACCTAACCGAGCCTAGCGTAGCCCACCCTAGCGTAGCCCATCCTAGACCATCCTATCCTAGCCTAGCCTAGCCTAACCTACCTTATCCTACCCTACCCTACCCTAGCTTAGCCTACTCTAGCCTAGCCTAGGGTAGCCTACCCTAGACTACCCTACCCTAGCCTAACCTAGCCTAGCCTAACCTAACCTAGCCTAACCTAACCTAAGCTCCCCTAACCTACCCTATCCTACTCTACCTTACACTAGCCTAGCCTAGCCTAGCCTACCCTACCCTAACCTAGCCTACCCTACCATAACCTATGCTAGCCTAGCCTACACTAACCTGGCCCACCATAGCCTAGCCTAGCATAGCCTAACCTACCCTAATGAAGCCTACCCTAGCCTATCCTAGCCTAATCTACCCTTACCTACCCTACCCTATCTTACCCTATCCTAGCCTAACCTACCCTAATCTATCCTACCCTACGCTAGCCTAGCCTAGCCTACCCTAGCCTAACCTATCCTACACTAGCCTACCGTAGCCTTGCCTAACCTACCATACCCTAGCGTAGCCTAGCCCAGCCTAACCCTAACCTAACCTATCGTAACCTAGCCTAACCTAACCTATACTATCCTAACCTAACCTAACCTATCCTAACCTACTTATCCTAGCCTAACCTAGCTTAGCCTAGCCTAGTCTAGCCTAAGCTAGCCTTGCCTAGCCTAATGTAGCCTAACCTAACCTAAACTAACCGAAACTAACCTACCTAGCCTACCCTAGACTAGCCTAGCCAAGCCTAGCCTAACCTAGCCTAACTTATCTTAGCCTAAACTATCCTAGCCTAATCTATCTCATCCTAACCTAACCTAGCCTATCTTATCCTAGCTTAACCTAGCCTAGACTAATCTATCCTATCTTATCCTATCATATCCTAACCTAGCCTAACCTAACCTAACCTAGCCTAGCCTAGCCTAACCTAACCTAACCTCGCCTAGCCTAGCCTAGCCTAGCCTAACCTAACCTAGCCTAGCCTAGCCTAGCCTAGCCTAGCCTAATCTAACATAGCCTAACCTATCTTATCCTAACCTAGCCTAACCTAGCCTATCTTATCGTGGCCCAGCCTAGACTAGCCTAATCTATCCTACCCTACCCTAACCTACCCTACCCTATTCTAGCCTATCTTATCCTTGCCTATCCTATCCTAACCTAGCCTAACCTAACCTAACATAGCCTAGCCTGACATAGCCTAGCCTAACCTAGCCTAACCTAAGCTAACATAGCCTACCCTAGCCTAACCTAACCTAACCTAACCTAGGCTAACCTAGCCTAGCCTAACATACCCTAGCCTAACATAGTGTACTCTTACCTAGCCTAGCTTAACATAGTATAACCTATCCTAGCCTAGCCTATCCTAGCCTATCCTAAGATACCCTAACCTACCCTATCTTGACCTTACCTAGCCTAACCTAGTCTATCCTACGTTATAGTAGCCTAACCTAGCCTCGCATAGCCTATCCTATCTTAACATAGCCTCCCCTAGCCTAGCTTAACCTACCCTAGTCTAACCTAGCCTACTCTAGCCTACCCTAGCATACACTAGCCTAACCTACTCTAACCTAGGATATCATAGTCTAGTCTAGCCTATCCTAAGCTACTCTTGCCTATTCTAGCCTAACCTAGCCTACTCTAGCTTAACTTAGTCTATCCTTTAGTAGCTTAGGCTAGGCTACTCAAGCTTATGGTACTTTACTCTATATTAGAATATTAATGAAGAAATCATTCAAAAAAAAAATTAATGAAAAGCTATTAATAAAAGTTTAAATATAAGAAAAAATCTTTTAAATAATTTAAATGTATGAAAATACAATTTGAAATACATTGAATTTAACCAAAGTAATAATGTGAAAATAAAATCTAACATAAATTATAAGACATAAATGAAAAACATATTTGTAAATCATAAAAACATAATTGAAAATAATTTTAAGAAATCCAATAATCTCATCTAAATCATCTAATCTCATAGAGTAAGCAATTAAAAAAAGGCCCAAACCCTATCAATCAAATCTTTTAATAATATGGTTAATCCTACAATTAATCTCATAAAACTATACATCAATGGAAAAAAAAGAATAGAGATCATGTTTGTGTGCTACCATAATTCTTAGAAATTGATCATAAAAATATGCAATATAAATGAATATTTCGCACTTGGAAGAAATCCAAAAATGGCACCCTACTAGAAAACAAATCGAAACAGAGAAAAATAATCAAATCAGAGAACAAGAGAGAACCTCATAAATAGATTTGCATCGGTGGAAGCAGCGCAGCTCGATGTCGATGTCGCGTATGAAAGGCATATACCGTCGATACTTTGCCTCCGCAAATTCCCAATGCAAGCATCACCCCTGCATTCCACAGGAGTAATGGAACATGGGGACTTCGAGCGCCGCTCTCCATTTGTTCTGATTCTTTCTGGTGGATTCTTCGTGACAACAGTGAAAGCATACTGCTCCTCCATACTACAGACATCCATATCCCACACATCCATAAGAGATTTGATTTGATAGATCTAACAAAGAAATATCTAAATTATAACCAAAAAATTTGAGACAAAGAGATTACAACTGGCTGAAATGAATTAAAAAGAAACTATGGCGAGCCCAGGAAACCATAAAGAAAATGGAATAATAAAACTAAGATGAATAAACTGGGTTTGGTTTAGACACCGAAAATAGAGTTCTAAGAGAAAAAATAGGTGCTATTACTAACACCGTATTAATCCAAAAATTATAAAACCACTTGAAAATGAAAAAAAGGGTTTACTTCAAGAAATACAAAATGAAGAGGTAGAAACTTACCTTTCTTGTCTGGCAGGAACTAGGTTTTTTTAGGGCCTTATTTCCTTCCAATGATCTAGTTTGTTGTAATATTATCTTGTCGTGGGAGACCCTGCGTATTGAATTGGATAGACATCGGCTTAAAATAAAGCAATTAAAAGAAGGCGCAAACCTTATCCTGATTAAAAGAAGGTGCAAACCCTATCAATCAAATCTTTTAATAATATGATTAATCCGAAAATTTATCTCATAAAACTATACATTAATAGAAACAAGAATAGAGATCATGTTTGTGTGCTACCATATTTCTTAGAAATTGATCATAAAAATATGCAATATAAATGAATATTTCACACCTCCGAGAAATCGAAAAATGGCACCTACTAGAAAACGAATCGAATCAGAGAGCCAGAGAGAACCTCGTAAATAGATTTGCACCAGTGGAAGCAGCTCGATGTCGGCCTCACTTAGGAAAGGTATATACAGTCGATACTTTGCCTCCGCAAATCTCCGCGCTACATTCCACAGGAGTAATGGAACATGGGGACTTCTGGTGGATTCTTTGTGACAACAGTGAAAGCATACTACTCCTCCATATTGCACGCATCCATAAGATGATTAGATTGATGTGGTGAGTGCCAATGGCTAGATCCTCCTCCCAGCACCGAAGGGCATCATCTTAATTCTATTCATTCTCGTAATGTCAACTTCCTTCTCCTAGTCCAGGAAGCGCTGGGGTCGAAACTCCCCAACTTCTCTCCTAAGAACTCCCCATCCCCGCACTGTATAACTCCACGTTGGCATTCACCAGGATGTAGTCACAGTGTGACACGAAACATTTGCAGGCTTTCCTTCACCAAGTAGGGGAGGATCCATTCGCATGGTCTTCTTCACCAAGTCGTTTAAAAAAAACATTATTTCTGTGTCCATCTTTGCAGAGGAGAATCAAAAGTAATTTAACTTGTGAACATCATAATCAAAATCCTTACCATATAACTCTGCCTCGCAGCTTTTTTAATCAACGGCTAATTTGTGAGTGGCTGTGCCATGTCCTCCGTAGCCGTTTGATTTCTAGCCGTTTGAAGGGATATCATCACATCATTTCTACCTGTTTGGATTTTTTGTTCATTGTTAAAAGGAATATAACAATCCACTTTCTAATATTGTTTTCATAACTACATTCTATCCAC